>VDFB02257346.1:0-162259 GCA_007258455.2 Sequoia sempervirens | reverse complement strand
TGTGTAGAACCACAAATAGCATTAGTGGCACTCGCACAAGCACTGCCACTAGCACTAACACTACCGCTCTCATGCTCAGTAGTAGCTGCTTCAGGCTGATAGTCATCATCAATATCAAGTGCAGCTAAGTGACTTGTGGAAGCATCCAAGTTAAGCTGCTCTGGCTCAATATCCCACCTCCTTGTGTCTCCTTCTTTGTAAGAACTATGTTTGTGTGTAAGGAGGCGCAAGTTTGAATGCACATACACCAAGTCCTCAGCCTTTTTTGAATGTAGCCTATTGCGTTTTATTGAGTGGATGGAGTATGTGCTCCAATTCCTCTCAGAAGAGGATGAACTAGCAACCTATTAAGACCAAATTAAATTAATAAATAGTTAAGAGTTACAAAATTTAACTAAACAAAATTATTAATTAAAATTAAAATTACAAATATAAATTATAAACTTACTTGGGATAAAACTTTTATTGCAATAGGTTGGAGGTGCATGTATTCTTGCCCATGGAAGTACCACCAACTATGAGCAGCCACCCTACACTTGTCTCAAAGAGCATCCATATTCTGATCAACACTCCCAGAGCATGCAAAAGCCATAAACTCAGCCCTCACTCGATCACATTGGTCACGATCACTGAAGATTCTACGAATTGCTGCCTTGTACCCTTGGGCCACTTCACCATCCCTATATGGAGCAACTCTTGATAAAGTAGAAAGTATCTCAGGGCTATAATATTTGGGACTCAATGCAAAAGCGAGAAGATGCAAGGGAGTGGTCATTTTGTTCCATCTATCAACCATGATTTCCTATAGCTCTTTGAAGAATTTTTCTTCAGGATCTTCCTCTTTTGCATTGATGATGGATCTCATCTTCTCAATCATTGAGTCGATACCATCATATACTTCGCCCAAACAAGGTCTATCCAAGTCAGTGTAACGGATCATGCTCGGTATGGGCTCGGTGAAACTGACGAGATACTCAACACGATCCCACCAACCATCATCTAGGACCCTTTGCTTGATCCTATTTTCCCTTTCATTGCTAGATTGCCTCCATACAACCCAATTAGGGCTGATTACCATGGCACATAGTGCCTCACAAACCTTTATAAGTCGTCTCAACACAATTGTGTTGGAGGCAAAACGAGTCTCGGCAACCTATTTGAAAATCAAAATTAAAATTAAAATATAATTTAAATATACAAAATCAAAATTTAAAAATTAAAATTAAAAGAAAATTCAAAAATTTAAAAATATTGAGAATTAACTTACCTTCAACAACTCCAATTTAGAGAATTGTCTAAACATTCCTTGCGTCATATGGTGGTTGGTGACAAACATTTGGATGCCTTCGCCCTCCGCATACACCTGTTTGATCCATTCAATTTTGGATCCAATTTTTTGTAGCATTAGATTGAGGGAGTGGACAGCACAAGGTGTCCAAAAAATGTGTGGATACTTCTCCTCAACCAATAACCCAGCAGCCCTACAATTTTTGGCATTGTCGGTTACAACTTGCACAACATTTTGATGGTCCACTTCTTCAATAGCTTGGCAAAGGATGTCAACAATAAATGGACCATCTTTCACCTGTCCTTCACAATCCACTGCTCTCAAAAACATTGCCCTTTTAGGGGACACAGCAATAACATTGATCAATGGACAATTTCTTGCATCTTTCCATCCATCAGAAACTATGGTCACCCCTATTTCAATCCACGAATCCCTTATGGGCTTCAAAGAGTCTGCTACATGTTTCACCTCTTTCTCCAATAAGGTGCAATGCACCTTCTCAAAACCTAGGCCCTTATACCCCTTTGGAGCCTCATTAATAGATTTCACCATTTTTTGCCAATATGGTGAACGAACAACATTGAATGCCAATCCATTGGCATAGACACATCTTGCTATGTCTTGATCAGCAATCTCTCTTGCCTCATTCTGAAATGAAGCTTCCAACGGTCCCTCAGATCTTTTATTTGAAGAGGGCATGGTTTGCTCTTGAGGGATGTCCATAAATGGATGGCTTTCTATAGGTGGAAAATAAGGTGGTGGTGTAGGGGGTTTCATGGATCGAGATCCTTTCTTCAAAGGATGGCTTGTTTTACCACCGGTTGTTTTTTGGTCTGTCTTTTCTTGCTCAGCAATATATTTCAACACTATATGTTCTGGAATGCCTGCGTTGTCTTCAATTGGACAATTTTTGATGCCTATTTCAAGGATCCTGCACAAGTGCCCTTTTACTCGACTATATGAGCTCGAATATTGAACATTGCAATGACTACAAATCCAAACATATCCTCCACCACCTGGAAGTTGCTGAACCATTTCTACATATTTCCAAAGGGGAGAGGCTGGGTTTATTTTGAAACGAGATTGGATTGAGCCTGAGGAGGTACCGGTTGCCATTCTAATATAGAATAGTGAATACCTAAGGCACAACATATTGAAATTTTGGTATTGATTCATTGAATTTGAAACTAAAAGACTTAATTAATTAAAAAAAAATGAAAAAATTGAACATGTGTTATAGACATTTAGAAGAATGAAAAGTAAAACAAAACAATAATTAAAAAGCAAAACAAAAGAGTTGAAGTTCACTTGTGAAAAAAAATGTAAAAAAAATAATAAAAAAACCTACCTCTTTTGAAGAAATCTTGCTCTACGATCTTCTTAGCAATGAATAGACACTTGCAAGTGCTTAGGAATAGGACAACAATCAACTTTGAACAATCTACGATCAGCCTTCAAGTCTATTCCAGCTTGTGCAAGCAAAAGAGTAAGTTCAGCAATGGAGGCAAAAAATCCTTTTTTCTCATTCACAAATTGGTAAAATGAGTTTCACTTTACCTATTTCATGTTTTTGAGGCAAGTATTAGGGTTAGAAAGAATAAAAAACTATTTAAAAGTCAAAAAAAAAGTCAAAAAAATATTAAAAAAGTCAAAAAACGTGTTAAAAATCGCGCTAGGCGCGAAATTCTGCCCAGGTTCGAACCGGGTTCGAAATTTTTGAACCCTGGCCAGACCCACAGTCAGGGGTCCGAACCCTGGCCGAACCCACAGGCCCATTTTCCGACCCACAGCGAATTCGGGCAGACTGGACCCGAACCGAACCCGAATCGAACTCGGGGCCTATATGGGCGAATCCGGTAACATAGAAAAATTGCCATTCAGAAGCTGAGTGCAAGCCAAGTTCAGACTTGATTTAATGGAAACAATTGAAATTTGCTAAATGAGTCAAACTTCTCATCTTTATAATTGGATTCGCTTCTCATTTTTCAATCCTTCAATTTTCGAAAGAAAAGTTGTGAGAAGAAATTTTGGCTAAGGCAAGAGAGTTCAGAAAGTTTGAAGCAAAGTGAAGGAAGCGAATTCATACCAGCCAGCACTGTGATCTTAACTATTTCATTTTTCCAGAGGAGCCAGGCAGATTTATTTTCTTTACTTCATTTTGGCACAAAAACTTCGTTAATTCTTTCATTTCTAGCATAATTCTTCACGAAGTTTGATTTGTCAATTAGCTGGAATATTTTTTGAGTAATTTAAATTTTAAATTTTAAATATTCTCTTTGTATCTTCTTGCAGATTTATTTTCAAGAGAATAAAAATGAAGTTTGCCAGTAAGGGTGCGCAGCTGCAATCCAAGATCAAATCCAAATGGGAGAACATTGTGGATACCAACCTTGGCCATGTTGACTTCGATGATTTCGAGAAAAGAATGTACGGAAGTGATGGATGTTTGCCTACGCCAATTGCAAGAAGGATGATGCGCAATGGTATTGTTCATGCAGCTGGATTTCCACCAGCAAAAGAATGCCCCGAGCTCATGGTAGAGTGTGCATTGCATTATAATGCACAGGAAAGACAGATAGAAGCACCTGATGGAAGAGTACTGGCATATTTGACCGAGCCAGCCATACAAGAAACCTTTGGGATTCCAACTTACAACCGGACATCCTACCAAACCAAAGATGATGCACTTAAACTTTACCAAGATCAGCAAGACCTTTGTGCATCAAATATAAACAAGTCCTAGGTGTTGAAGCCTAGACCTACTGCCAAAAAGATGCTGAAGAAGTTGGCCAGAACAGATTTTAAAGAAGAATATGGAGACATTGTCTTGCTGCTGAATAGAATGGTAGGCAATCCTCAAGGTGCGCCTTTTGAAACCTGGCGATATTATTTCGTTGATGAAATAATTTCCGGGGTGAAGATGTTTAACTGGTCTAGAATGATCAGTGACAGCCTCCATGAGCAGTTGATCAACCTGGAGAAAACCAAGACCTTCCATATGAGTTCTTATGTCGTATATCTGCTTGCAAGGACCTATAAATATGCTGGCTTGGTTTTCCAAGGTGTAGTTGGCAACGGCGAAGGACAGTTCAAGTCCTACGATTGCTATCTGCAGTTGCAGCTGAAGGAGAAGTCACACTTCAAACAAGCACATGACGCCTTTCTTATGTATATCACTCGACTTCTCCAAGGCGGAGCACATCAGAGACTCACCCGTGAGGCCAAAAGTCTGATTGGCAGATATGGATCCTGGTTCATCCAGTTTCCCAAATTTACTTACATTAGGATTCAAGGATTTATAGGACGCCCGTATAGACTGCCCATTTATCCTACCAACAAAATGGTTTTGTTGGAAGTTCTAAGGCAATTGGAGACATATCAGAATATCCAAAGGCCAAAACAGAAAGCGGCTGTCACTTTTCCGTTCTTCATCGGCAATATGGAAGAATCATGTCCATCAACACAAGCAGCAGAGAGTGCTCGATTACAGATGCAGAAATACCCGTTCATATCCTACAAGCCCAGGAATGACTTTGATCCACTCCATCACATTGGAACTGTGGATGGAGAAAAATATAAGCACAGGATAGACTTAGAAGATTTTTGGGTCAATGCGGCTGATGAGTATGATGAGGAAAAGACTGTGGTCAAGATTGTCTCTGAATATGATAAGGGCGACAGAACTCTTCTGAGTACCTGATCAGCTGGATGATGATGGAGTATACGTACAGTCGGGCTTCGATGAAAGGGAGCCTCTTTCTCCTGTAAAGTGGTCTAAGCCTGAGCTGGGTGACCTGGCAACATTCATGCGGCCTGTATTCAAATATTCCCAATGGTGGATAGACCAGCAAGTACAAGTTTTGTGGCGAAGGAATGTACAGTTCACATATGAATTGATGGGTGATACAGAGTCCTGTTCATCAAATGCCGGTGCATCTCGTGGAGATGGACCAACGGATGCTGCCAAATTGAAAAAGAGGAAAGAGATTGATGACTCTGCAAAGCAGAACAAGAAGAAAACAGTAGATGAAGGACCCTCTCAAAAGAAGCACAAATCAAGGCCCCTTCATTCGGCTATGTCCAGAAATATAGATGAAATATTAGCCATGGAAGAAGAGTCTTGGGAGCAAGTCAGAATTCCTTCTCCAGTTAGAGATATGGAGCCAATGCAATCGGAAGATGATGATCAACCTTCTCCTATAGGCACGGAAATTCTGGAATCAGACGATGACATAGACATCATGGATGAAAAATTTGAAGAGGGAATGATTTCCGCCCTCAAGGGAATCTAGGAAGACCCATCTGTGCAAGAGATTCAAGATATGCCAGAAATTCAAAATGTGCAAGAAGTTCAAGATATGCAAGATGTCCAGGATCAACAGGAAGATGGAATTGAACAGTCAACCATCCCACATTGGCTGAAAGAGAGACTCAAGATGAAGGCACCAGTAGAGGTACTAGAAGAGGATGACACCACAGACTTCTTGGCTAGGCTAGAGCAAACTGCCACAAGAAAGCAAGCCAAGAAATTTTCTGCCATACAAAGAGATGAGGCTGGTAATCGCATAGTGCAGATAGCAGTGCCTACAGTTGATAAATTCCAAGATGAGATTGCCCCGAACGAATATGCCATCACAACTATTGATATGGGTCCGACGACAAAAGGGCAAGAAGTTGAGGACTTGGATAATTCTATTGCCACCATCAAGTCTAGGCTGGAAAGGGAAGTGGCAAAGAAAAAAGAGTATAAAAGAGACATTGAGCGTCTAAAAGAGTATATCCAGCATTTAACCAAGCCACTCAATCAAGGTGACCAATCAGCACCTCCACTTCCAAACTCTTCACAGGAACTGGTTGGAAATTTTGAAGAGGAGTTGACTACAGCCAGAGAAGCTAAAGACTGGATGGCTGGAAAGAAAGACGAGGCGATGGCATTCGCGGAGAAGCTGGCATATGCATTTGAGCAAACTTCCTTTCTGCTATCACGAGTTACAGACTTAGCGGAAGCATGGGATGGCCTCCAAGACATTTAGAGTAAAATTATCCCATGTCTTCGGGAGCTAAAGGGCATTCCAAAGCAGAGGCTGATTGATGACAGGATTATTGAAGCTGGAGCTGCATATTTCAACGGCTAGTACTACGCATTGATTTCACAAGGAGAAGTCCTGGAAAGGGTAAAGCAAGATGGCGCCAAAATTGAAGAGCAGGCAAAGGAAATTCGGAGTAAGATTTATCAAATGGTTGCAGATATGATTGACCGAGATATTGTTTGAAAGAAACACTTGCAGCCAGAAAATTTAAAGGAACAAGTTCAAAGAATTTTCTCCACCACCTCTGGGCCAATCATGAAGGAAATTTTACCAAGGCATTCAACTTCATGACCATCAGAGATGCTTTCTTGCTGCATGAATCAAAATGGACGATCACCTTTGCAGAATGTGCTGAAAGTTTGGACATGCTGGAATACAACGTCAATGCGCTGCCAGACATTACCATGGAAGAAGTCAGCTTGATTGTGTCCAGGTTCACCGAGCGTAATGCTTTGCGAGTGGATAAGGAGCAACTCCCAGTGCCTGAAGTTCTCTCCAGCTAACTGATTGATGTTTAGGAAACCCTAATTAGGGTTTGGTTATGTTTAATCTAGGTCGTTAATCTCATTTTGATCTTGGCCATTCATTGTAATCTAGGAATTCTATATAAACCCGCCCCCCCCCCTGATCAACCTTCTCCTATAGGCACGGAAATTCTGGAATCAGACGATGACATAGACATCATGGATGAAAAATTTGAAGAGGGAATGATTTCCGCCCTCAAGGGAATCTAGGAAGACCCATCTGTGCAAGAGATTCAAAATAGAAATTCAATGTGCAAGAAGTTCAAAATGTGCAGATGTCCAGGATCAACAGGAAGATGGAATTGAACAGTCAACCATCCCACATTGGCTGAAAGAGAGACTCAAGATGAAGGCACCAGTAGAGGTACTAGAAGAGGATGACACCACAGACTTCTTGGCTAGGCTAGAGCAAACTGCCACAAGAAAGCAAGCCAAGAAATTTTCTGCCATACAAAGAGATGAGGCTGGTAATCGCACAGTGCAGATAGCAGTGCCTACAGTTGATAAATTCCAAGATGAGATTGCCCCGAACGAATATGCCATCACAACTATTGATATGGGTCCGACGACAAAAGGGCAAGAAGTTGAGGACTTGGATAATTCTATTGCCACCATCAAGTCTAGGCTGGAAAGGGAAGTGGCAAAGAAAAGAGAGTATAAAAGAGAGATTGAGCGTCTAAAAGAGTATATCCAGCATTTAACCAAGCCACTCAATCAAGGTGACCAATCAGCACCTCCACTTCCAAACTCTTCACAGGAACCGGTTGGAAATTTTGAAGAGGAGTTGACCACAGCCAGAGAAGCTAAAGACTGGATGGCTAGAAAGAAAGACGAGGCGATGGCATTCGCGGAGAAGCTAGCACATGTTTGAGCAAACTTCCTTTCTGCTATCACGAGTTACGGACTTAGCGGAAGCATGGGATGGCCTCCAAGACATTTAGAGTAAAATTATCCCATGTCTTCGGGAGTTAAAGGGCATCCAAAGCAGAGGCTGATTGATGACAGGATTATTGAAGCTGGAGCTGCATATTTCAACGGCTAGTACTACGCATTGATTTCACAAGGAGAAGTCCTGGAAAGGGTAAAGCAAGATGGCGCCAAAATTGAAGAGCAGGCAAAGGAAATTCGGAGTAAGATTTATCAAATGGTTGCAGATATGATTGACCGAGATATTGTTTGAAAGAAACACTTGCAGCCAGAAAATTTAAAGGAACAAGTTCAAAAAATTTTCTCCACCACCTGGGCCAATCATGAAGGAAAATTTACCAAGGCATTCAACTTCCTGACCATGAGAACCTTTCTTGCTGCATGAATCAAAATGGATGATCACCTTTGCAAAATGTGCTAAGTTGGACATGCTGGAATACAAAGTCAATGCGCTGCCAGACATTACCATGGAAGAAGTCACTTGATTGTGTCTGGTTCACCGAGCGTAATGCTTTGCGAGTGGATAAGGAGCAACTCCCAAAAGTTCTCTCCACTAATGATTGATGTTTAGAAACCCTAATTAGGGTTTGGTTATGTTTAATCTAGGTCGTTAATCTCATTTTGATCTTGGCCATTCATTGTAATCTAGGAATTCTATATAAACCCGGATCAACCTTCTCCTATAGGCACTCGAACTGAATCGACGATGACATGGACATCATGGATGAAAATTTGAAGAGGGAATGATTTCCGCCCTCAAAGGAATCCAGGAAGACCCATCTGTGCAAGAAATTCCGGATATGCCAGAAGTTGTGCAAGAAGTTCAAGATATGCAAGATGTCCAGATCAACAGGAAGATGAATTGAACAGTCAACCATCCCACATTGGCTGAAAGAGAGACTCAAGATGAAGGCACCAGTAGAGGTACTAGAAGAGGATGACACCACAGACTTCTTGGCTAGGCTAGAGCAAACTGCCACAAGAAAGCAAGCCAAGAAATTTTCTGCCATACAAAGAGATGAGGCTGGTAATCGCATAGTGCAGATAGCAGTGCCTACAGTTGATAAATTCCAAGATGAGATTGCCCCGAACGAATATGCCATCACAACTATTGATATGGGTCCGACGACAAAAGGGCAAGAAGTTGAGGACTTGGATAATTCTATTGCCACCATCAAGTCTAGGCTGGAAAGGGAAGTGGCAAAGAAAAAAGAGTATAAAAGAGACATTGAGCGTCTAAAAGAGTATATCCAGCATTTAACCAAGCCACTCAATCAAGGTGACCAATCAGCACCTCCACTTCCAAACTCTTCACAGGAACTGGTTGGAAATTTTGAAGAGGAGTTGACTACAGCCAGAGAAGCTAAAGACTGGATGGCTGGAAAGAAAGACGAGGCGATGGCATTCGCGGAGAAGCTGGCATATGCATTTGAGCAAACTTCCTTTCTGCTATCACGAGTTACAGACTTAGCGGAAGCATGGGATGGCCTCCAAGACATTTAGAGTAAAATTATCCCATGTCTTCGGGAGCTAAAGGGCATTCCAAAGCAGAGGCTGATTGATGACAGGATTATTGAAGCTGGAGCTGCATATTTCAACGGCTAGTACTACGCATTGATTTCACAAGGAGAAGTCCTGGAAAGGGTAAAGCAAGATGGCGCCAAAATTGAAGAGCAGGCAAAGGAAATTCGGAGTAAGATTTATCAAATGGTTGCAGATATGATTGACCGAGATATTGTTTGAAAGAAACACTTGCAGCCAGAAAATTTAAAGGAACAAGTTCAAAAGAATTTTCTCCACCACCTCTGGGCCAATCATGAAGGAGAATTTTACCAAGGCATTCAACTTCATGACCATCAGAGATGCTTTCTTGCTGCATGAATCAAAATGGACGATCACCTTTGCAGAATGTGCTGAAAGTTTGGACATGCTGGAATACAACGTCAATGCGCTGCCAGACATTACCATGGAAGAAGTCAGCTTGATTGTGTCCAGGTTCACCGAGCGTAATGCTTTGCGAGTGGATAAGGAGCAACTCCCAGTGCCTGAAGTTCTCTCCAGCTAACTGATTGATGTTTAGGAAACCCTAATTAGGGTTTGGTTATGTTTAATCTAGGTCGTTAATCTCATTTTGATCTTGGCCATTCATTGTAATCTAGGAATTCTATATAAACCCGCCCCCCCCCCCCTCTCTCTCATTTTATCAGGAGATATATAGAGGAATCAATAGAGAATTAGAGATTAGAGAATTCATTAGAGATTAGAAGAGATTGTAGAGAATAAGAGAGAGAGTTTTATGAGATTGTTGCAAAACACTATCTTGATAATAAAGTTCATAATGCATGAGGTGCTTTGAATCCTTTCATTGTCAAATGGTTGCATGGTTACATATTTCTCTTCCTCGTCTAGTAGATTTGAATTAGAATTTCATTTAAATGTATGTTAAGAGAATGATAGATTGATAACAAGGGTTAGCGAAACTTAGCTCATACTTTCTTTGAGTGGATGTGTAGAAACCCCAGTTTCCTCGTTTCCTCTGTATCTGACTGTTTTGATAATTTTCTGAAGATTTTTAGGGTTTTGACTGTCTTTTGAGTTTCTGACATTTTTGAGGTTTTCAAGCATGAAATGCAATATGGCGATTTTGCAATAAATGAAGAATAAATTCTTTAAAAATAATCTAGCTTCGTAAATAGCAAACCCTAACACGAATATTGAAGCCAGTTCATATATTATTCTTTTGCAATGTTTACAAGGAAGTTCTGATAACATGCAAAGTAAAAGCAATAAATATTTAAAAACCTGATTTTGAAACAGCAATGAATAAGCTGGTGAATCTGGTACGGCTGCAACAAAATCCCCTTCTCCCTCTGTCTGAAGTTGCCAAGTGAAGCCTGAACTATGGACGCCTAGAATGGTGAAGGCAGAAGTCAAGAAACTAAGGCGATTTGCTTCCTCATAAAAACACGCCTCTTTCTGGATGGTACGGCCTGTACAGTACTGCTGGTACAGCTGAGACAATATTAAATGCAGATGGTACGGCCTCCTTGTAACCAGTATCTAAACCCTCTGGATATGACGCGTCCTGATAGGTAAAGTCAGAAGATGAAGCTGAAGGCGTTTCCTCTGGAAAAACAACATATGGCTCCCTTCAATAGTACGGCCAGGTACAGAAAAGTACGGCCTTCTTTAAACAGCAGCAATAAAAATGACTTGGTACAGCTTCTTCCAATTTTCTCCAGATCTCTTGAAAGGTGCGCCTAAAGATATGAATGCCTTCTGAATGCAAAAATACTCTGAAACTCTCTATAAATATATATCCTCTGAAGCTCAATAATTTCTTCTGGATGAAGAAATCTCACAGCTGGCAGTAAATCGGGTGATATCTCACACCCTCTGAACTGATTCAATGGAGATGGCTCGTTCTCCAAGAATTTCGAACACAAACCCTAAGGTCTCCGTTCTCAGACAAAACTGATCAATTTTCAACAAGTCAAAATATGCATAATGCCCAATTCCCAAGGCAAAAACCTCTTTATTCCTCAAAAGTGCGATTTCCTTAAAGATAGGGAATTTTAATAAAATATTCATATTTTAATCTTTTAATATTTCAATAGTCTCTGCTGAATATTTCAATATAAATCAAATGTCAATTTTGGCCCCTTCAATGATGGCGCACCCCTCAGTGAGAAATCACTTAAGTTATAATTTTAAATTATAACTTTATATTATAATCATTAATTAATTAATATTTAATCAATGTAATTAAATATTAATATTTCTCCCGTTACTTATCCGTTTCCTGTTCCGTCTGAAGCTGACGAACTCTGAAGTGATTCTGGATGCCGCCAAAGCCATACTGCTAAAAATAGCAGGGGTCCCACACTGCCTGCCAGGAACTGCTAAAAATAGCAGTTCTACAAAAAGTCTCCGATTGAGCCAAAATGAAAGCCAATTGATCAAAACTGCCAATCTGACGTTGAGCCAAGCTCCGAAACGACCCTCTAACCGCTCTATCAGCCTACGAGGGTCTCCTGATAGGCCAAACTTACGAACTCTGATGCTCGTCAAAAATGGGGACATGACAGGATGCTTTTCATTCAATGCGTAAAGTTAGACTGAACTTTATCATGGATGCTTCAAACGTTTACTTCGAATAATGTTGTTCTATTGATGGTATTGTTCGTGGTGAAGAAATTTTAAGCACAAATCCCAAAAGATTGCACTTGCTTTGTGTAGTTGTCGTTTAGCGTGGCGAAACAAAGTATTGTTTATTTGGTTTCACTCAATCCTTGCCGTCTCTTGATTTCGTAGGAATAGCATAGGATTTCTAAACCCTTACTCTTTTTTCACTTTTTTTTTATCTAAAGTCAGAAAATTCCAAAATGATACTGCATTCGCGTCTTTGCTTTTCTAAGTAACTTACAAAAGTAAATCCCTATTGTGCCCCCGGCAAATCACATCAACCACAGAGCTTATCCACACTTAACTGAAACATTGGAATTGTCGTATGATCTTTCTTGCAATCTTAGCATACGAGGTAGTTTTTCAAGAGGGGATATAGCATCTTTGACACTTTATTCTAGAATGTTTGTTGTGTCATAAAACATGCATCAACATGTCAGTACTTACACAAGAAATCTTGAAGTGAGTAAAGCTAACAAGGCTCTTTAGAAACCCAGAGCTAAAAATGTCACTATCCCACAACATGGAGACATGCCACCCGTTGTAAAGGCTTATTATGCATATCGAGCCAAGAATGCCACATCTACCTCCTAGTCATCCGAGAGAGCTACCGGCAAAGTGCCACCTCAGCAATAGATTTATTTCCTTTAATTATCTTTTATGGGCTTTATGTTGAAAAGTTAAAAACTCTATTTTTGGACGGTTATTTTAAAGAAGCGGTTATACTCGCTTGATATTTATGTAATGAAGTTGAATTTGAAACTCTCTTAATAACAACACAATTTTGGAATAGATATGCGGAACTAAGAATTCTTTACGTCTCTGTGCATGTGATATATATCATTTTGGATGAAACAGGAATTTAGTTGCAATCTGTGTGTTTAGTTTATTCCTTGTGTTATGTCATTTTTGTGTGAATGAGTAACATATTCATCTATTTGATGAACTTCAATTCTGATGTTATTTCAAGTTGATTATTTCCTTCCACTTATATGAGATTTCTAATAGTCGCCATGCCAGTAATTTATATTCGTTCTTATATTCATTCATTACATTCAATGCTTAAAAGCTTTTGAGTATTTCATATCCATCTCTTTCCTGCTTTCTGGTGAAAAGCACACACTATTTTAAATTCATATTTTCAGGATTTTATTGAAAATCTGAGGGAGTTGTACCTCATGAAAATTCAAACAGTAATTATTTCATATAGAAACAATTAACTCAACTGTCGATAACTAATTGCATCTCATTTGGGCAAAAGAGTCAAACTTATATCATTTATTTAAAAGGTGCAAATCCATTAGCCAACAGATTTTTGGCAACTCTGTTGGGGATACGAATAAAGATAATTTTAAAGTTGTCTTATTCATATATTCTTGTTTGTTTCTTACAGGAGTAATTATGGTTTTGCCTCGCAATGATGTCTTCCGTGTACTCCAACCGAATCTGAATTGGATACAGGCTAAGCAAGAATATGTGTTATCACAATTAAATACTTTACCCTGGAGAGTGTTGTGACCTTTTTCACACATCGCCCCATTGCAAATGGGGACCCCCTAATTTTTGCCCCATTCGGGTCTTTTGGCTTGGGTTTTTCAGTCTCTCTCTCTCTGTCTTTTCTTTCTATCTGATGATGTACTTACCATTTGACCTAGATTTGAATTTTGGCCAAGTCTGGAGCGCTTTTTGATGAATTAGGGTTTACATTCTTCAGACAACTTTGAGGTCAAATTGAGTTGGCTAGTTGAGTTCTGAGCTTAGCATTGCTATTAAGATACTTCGAGTAGGCTCCCACTGAATTTTCACTGAATTCTGACAATTTTCTATTTTTAGTAAGTGCCAATTTGGGGTTTGTTTTCTTGAGATCTTCAAATTCTGACAATTGCACTGCACTTTGAACACTGCAAGTTGCCTGCTTGCAAAATTTGAGCTGAAACAGATAACTTACTATTTTTAGCAATCCTGCCTTCAAGGGCCATTTTTAGGGTTTGCATGGAAGATTTCTCAGCTCATGTCTGCATAATCTTTCTGGGTTTTCCAAGAGCTTTGCAACGAGGTAACATGCAAGCAGAGTTGATCACTTTTCTGGAACTTGCTATTTTTACCCAGTGCTCGCATGTTGATGATTTTTCTGGATTTTTCAAGATCTCTCGGGCAGTGTGACATGCAAACTCATCCGGCAGCTGATGGGTCACTTTTTCAAACGTTTACTATTTTTAGCAGTACCACTCCAGCAGCTGCCCAACACTTCAGAATCACGAACCTGATGACATGCAACAGAAACGGAGTTAAACGGAGGTCATTTGGGGCACATGCAAGACGAATTAGGGTTTCCAGCTTCGGGACCCAAAATGAGGGGTAAAACGCCAGAATTTCCGAAAACCGGTGTATCCCATCGCGATCAGCATCTTTCGAGGAGTCCATTGGTAAAATTTGAAGGCAATCGGGACACTTACTATTTATAGTAAGCCACTTCTGAACAGGCTATAAATAGTAAGTCAACATTAGGCGCCAGTGTGAACAGGCAAGTTTACCGATGAGGGTCACGGCATTCAAATTTCAAGCTGAACAGAGTTGTGGAAGTCATGAAACTGAGCAGTTGCTATAAATAGTAAACCACCTCCAGAAACATGCTATAAATAGCAGGTCAGCGCGAAGCATCAGTGTGAACAGGTCAAGCAAGTGATGAAGACCCCATGGTGCGAATTTCAAGTCAAACGGAGTTGCAGAGATTCAAAAATCAAGCACTTACTATTTTTAGCAGGCCTGTGCAGAGGAATTAGGGTTTCCTAAAATCTAGGGCGAAACATGACAGTCACACAGAAGCAGTATCCAGCCACGATCGACATCCTTCAGGCAGTCAGCACACAAAGTCTGAGCACATTCTGAGCAATTACTATTTTTAGTAAGTTGCTAAAAATAGCAGGTATAGGCAGGCATCAAGCGCCAGCAACTCAAGCACATCACAAGGTTCGAGATAAAGTGAAAATCAAGCTTTTTGGAGCTAGAAATCAGCTTAAAATGCAAAGTTTGAGATACTTTCTAAAAATAGAAAGCTAGGGCAAGCTAAGGGTGACGTAAACAAACCACTACAAATTGGACGAAAGCTTTGAAATTCACTAAGTCTGAGAAATTTGAAGTCCAGCATGTGAAATGCGCCTTAGCTACTTGAGGATGATGAAAATTCTTCTAAGTACTCGAAATTGGAAGTAGGCATGGTGAAATGCGCCCTTGGAGTTGAAGGTTGGTGAAAAAAAAATTTCTAAGTCATCAAAATTTGAAGCTCGATGCCTCATTTGCGCCTTGAGAAGAAAAGGAGACTTGAAATTTCACTAAGGCATAAAAAATTTGAAGCTTGATCCCTCTATTTGCGCTTAAGGAGAGAAGAGGAAGCCTTGAGAAATTTCTAAGGCATTGAAACTAAAAGCTAGACCCTCCATATGCGCCTTGGCTGAAAGAAAGAAGAGGCTTGAAAGTTTCTAAGTATTGTAAATTGAAAGCTCTAGGTCCTAAATGCGCCCTTGATTGGAGGAAGAAGTATGGAAATTTTCTAACTGTGGGAAGCTAGAGGCTTGAAGGGCTGAATGCGCCTAGCTTGAGGAGTTGATTAAAAATTTTCTTAAGTGTTCAAAACTGAAAGTTACTACCCCATTTGCGCCTAACTCAAGAGTTGAAGCTGGAGATAAGATACCTTGTATGCGCCCAAGAGGCTGGAGATTGACAGAAATTTCACTGAGTATTACAAATTGAAAGCTTGAGGGGTCATATGCGCCCAGCTAAGAGAGGGGGTTTTGAAAATATTCTAAGGCGTTGGAATTAAAAGCTTGACCTCCTATATGCGCCTAGAGAAGGAGGGGAGTTAGAATTTATTCTAAGGCGTCTAAACTTGAAATGCAGACCTCCATATGCGCCTTTGAAGAGGAAAGAGGAAGCCTTGAGAAATTTCTAAGGCATTGAAACTAAAAGCTAGACCCTCCATATGCGCCTTGGCTGAAAGAAAGAAGAGGCTTGAAAGTTTCTAAGTATTGTTACAAATTGAAAGCTTGAGGGGTGAAATGTGCCCAACTTTGGAGGAGAGTTGAAAATTTTCCTAAGGCATATAAATTTAAAGTGAGACCCGCTATGTGCGCCTTAGTTAAAAGGGAGGATGAGGAAATATTAAATGTTGGAAAATGAAAGTTTTACTCCTTGATTGCGCCTAGACTGGGAAATGAAGTGAAAACATTCTAAGTGTGCAAAATTAAAAGTCCTCTATGACAAATGCGCCTAAGCTTGATTGTGGTTTGAAAATTTTTCCTATGGCGTTTAAATTAAAAGTTCAAGAGAGGATATGCGCCTGGCATGAAAAGTTCAAATGGAAATTTTTGTAAGTTGATAAAAGTTTGAGTATGGCTTGAGAAAATTTCCTAAGGCGTTGGAAATAAAATGAAGTTTGTTCTAGTAAAAAAACGCCACAGGCTGGAAATTAAATAAACTTCAATTAAAATTATTTTCCAAAGTTTAAAAAAAAATCAAATGTCCCCTTTCAAGTTAGACACATGAAATTTTGAGGTCGAGAGATATTTATTAAGGGAAAATTTTATTTTGAAAAAAGTTTTGAGGGGAAAATAATTTTGCCTAGTGATTTTAAAATGTTGGAGCTCACGATTGAAGTATAAATTTTTCTAAGCCGCTGGCGAAGGAAATAAATAAAATTTTCTCAAGTGAAATAAAAGGGCGTTGAGATTAAATACGCCATTATTTAAAGATGAGATAATTTTTATGCTGGAATAGTTTTAAGTAACTTTCTCAAACATACTTCAATCAACTGAAAGTGACTTGCAGTCAAGGAGGGAAATTTTAATTTTCGAACGAGGAAAGAATCTCCCAGAATAGCAAATTCCTATGACGACTCTATGACAACTGAGAATATTCCCTCCCGAATTGGAAATTTTCTAAGTAGTGGGGAAGTGAATTAATGACAACTGCTAAACTGAGTGCCTGTTTCCAGTTATAAAAACTCGGAAGCTTTTCATTTCTCTTCACAAATTGCAGAGTTGAAAATTGTGCTGAAGCTGAAAGTGATTGTTGAGTGAGTGAGAAATTTCTGAGTTGAGAGAATTATTTTTCTAAGTGCTAAAGTTGAGAGTGCTGAATTTGAAGTAAGTGAGTGCTGAAAGGAAGAAAATTCTGAAGGGAGTTGAGCTTGATTTTTTCGAAGTGCTGAAAGTGTTATTGCTGCAAGTTGTTGAAGCTCGGAGTTTAATTTCGGTGTTATATTTCTCGAGGTTTGGAGTTGGTGATTTAATGTTGAAGATCTTTTATTTTTGAAGCTAACTCCACTTGTTAGCCATCTCGCGGTTATTTTATTTTCTAAGTTGGAATTATAATGCTTGATATTTTATTTTGCAGATGGCGGAAATTCGAAGAGGAGATGCTGCCGAAACAAGCAAGGTTGCAGGCAGAGCTGGAAATGCTGAAGTAGGCAAGGAGAATGCCTCCAGGCAAGCAATCATCAAGCAGTTGAAGAAATCGTTCATCCCTGAATCAAAGTTAGTGTCAAAGCTAGGAGGTTTGACTGATACCAATCTTGGTTCATTCAACCTCGAAGCCTTCAAGAGAAGAATATATGGGCAAGGTGGTTATCCTCCATCGGTGACTTCGTACAACATCGTGAGGAGTGGATTGTATGCAGCTGCTGGTTTTCCGCCAGCAATTCAATGTTCTGAATTCATAATGGAATGTGCAAACTACTACAAGTCAAACCACCAGACAATTGTTTCTCCAGATGGCATGTTGCTGGCCAACTTCGCACCTGAGGCTATTGGCGAGGCGTTTGGGATTCCAGCTATGGACAGAATGTTGTACAAATCTAAAGAGAGGGTTGATAAAATGTATGCCTCATCTTTTAATAAGTGTGCTAAGAGAATCAACACAACATGGATGAGGAAGCCAAAGCCTCCTGGCGCCAAATTGCCAAAGCAAATTATTTCGGAGGAGCTGAAGCAAGAATACTGTGATTTAATCATGATGCTCAGCCAGGTAAATGGTAGCCCACAGGCGTATGCTTTTGAACCTTGGATGTTCTTCTACATCAGCATGGTGCTGGAAGGAAAAGAATATGTGGATTGGGCGAAGATGATCAGAGACAACATTGATGAGCAATTCAAAAGCCTAAGGAGAACAAAAACGTTTTACATGAGCTCGTATGTCATTTATATGCTAGCTCGAATGACGAAGTATAAGGGGCTGACATACCAGGAGCCGATTAGATGTGGTTCCGGTCAATTCAAAATCCACGAAGCTTGCAGGCAGCTACATTTGACAAGTACCTCCAGCTTCAAAAGAGTGAACGATGCTTTCACCATGTATATCACAAGGACTCTTCAACGGAGAACGCAGCAAAGGATATCCAAGGAAGCACAAAAGTTTATTGAAGAGTACAGGTTTTGGTTTGTCCAATTCCCAAAGTTCACGTATATAAGGTTGTCTGGGTTCCATTCATATACCTACCAACTGCCAAGATACCCCACAGATAGGATGGAGATGCTTGAGGTGTCTAGGCAACTCATGGCCTACGACAAAATCATAAGGAAGAGGAAGAAAGGAGGTTTGCACTTCCCTATTGTTATGGGAAATTCGCTTGAAGAGTGCCCTTCTTTGCAGGCAGCCAAGGAAGTAGAGAATGAATTGCAATTTTATCACCTCACTCTCCACACCAGCCGGCAGGACTTTGATCCTCAAAGGAAGATTGGAATTGTACAAGGCGAAGAATATAGGCACAAGGCTCATTTAGAAGATTTTTGGGCAAATGCGGGAGATGAAGCTGAAATCAGAAGGAGGATGTTCTCCAGATTGGCTCTGAAATTGATCAGAGAATGTGAGGTGGTCCAAGTTCCGGATCAAGTGGATGAAGATGCCAGCATTACTCACCCTGATTACGAGTCAATAAAGGACACGCCAATCCCACCACCTGATTGGGCAGAGCCGGAAATCACAGACTTGGACACTTTATCTATGCCTGTCTTAACTTTCACGAGGAGCTGGGTGGATGGACACGTTCACAAACTTAAGAGAAGATCAATTTCCCTCACATACAATCTCATGGGCGATCGAAGGCCACCGATGTCAGTAAAGAAGAGGAAACAAATCGCCCAAGCTGCAGAGCCACAACAAGAGGAAGAACCGATTCAGCCTGAGCCTCAGAGGACGGAGGAAGCATCGCCTACACAGTTGTTGGCTCAATCTTCCAGCATACAAGAAGTTTCAATGTTTGCAAATCAGAGGGATAGAGCGAATGAAGAGCAAGAAATGGGAGAAGTTAACCATACATCGCCTAGGGAGCCTGATAGTCAGAGCACTAATGCTCCTGGGAGTGCTAACCAGCCAGATGAAGATGAAGAAACAGAAACAGACATTCGCTTGGATCGTGCACTCGAGGCAGCTTTTGAGGACGAGGATATTACGGAGCCTGAAGTTCGAGGTCTTGAAGAGGATAGTCAACACATGGAAATCGATGAGCCTCAACCGAATGTTGTTGAAGAGGAAGTTCATGGAGTAGAAGCAATAGAGGAGCAGCCGCTTATCGTCTATAGCGCTCAACAGGACGTCCCAAATTGGCTCACAAGTGCAATAAGGAGAGATCAAGAGGACAACACTGACCCAGCAATTGAGATGGAAGAACTCCTTAATAGAATAAGTGGGTCACCTAAAAGGAAGAGAGCCAGGAAGTACTCCAAGATGGAAACAAATGAGGCCGGTTCTCGCACTCTCCATGTTGCGGTTTCGAGGGAAGAATGTGATTTAGGTGATGTAATGCCTGAAAATTACATGGTCACTACAATTGAATTAGGGCGCCCTACTGGAGTACAAGTGATTGAGGAGGCTGAAAACTCCTTCCTGGCGCTGAAAGATAGGCTGCTTCGAAAAGGAGAGAAATATAAGAGGCTGAAAAGGGAACATAAGGCGTTGGTTGGGTATGTGCAGCATCTAGCACGTCCATGTGCTCAGGAGAACCCAACGGTGGAACTCCCAGTTGAGCTTCCACAAGAGTCAATCAGCGGGCTCGAGGAGATGAAGAAGGCCATTCAAGAGGGAGAGAAGTGGATTGGCGGTGTTCGTACTGAGGCTGAGAGATTCATTGTAGATATGGTCTCCTCTTTTCAGCATGCTTCCAGTATCCTCTCTCATTTGGAGAACATTGAGCAGGCTTGGAATGATAGTCACATATTTCAGGATAAGACTATTCCACGCCTGGCTGCTCTGATGCGCATACCAATGCAGACTTTGGTTGAAGAAGGGGTGATTCAGGCAGGAGATAGATATGATTTTCCAGGCTGGTATTCTGCTGCATTCACTAGCCGAGGTTTCTTTGACACAGCAAAGACAAAATCGACCAAGATCAGGAAGGCCATGGGAAATATTCAGGAAGGCATCCTCAATACGCTGGAGGCGTTATTCACCAAAAGACTAACTCCCGAGGAGGTGGAAGTAGAAGTATTGAAGGGAAAATTGCAGCCATTCTTCTTTGAGATGAGAGTATTCACTCAGGTGGACTTTGAAAATATCTCCACGTTCTTAGCCATTATTCAGAGCACGCAGGAATCCATTGAGACTTGGAGAAAATCTTGCATCCGGCAGGAGCAAACGATTGCTATCCTTGATTACCAGCTCAATCTTACTCCGGCTATTTCCGAACAAGAAGTTGATGCAGTGCTGGCCCAGTTCATTGCTTTCGCGATCAGAGAGAAAAACAATGGGAACAGGGTCCTGGACGAGAATCTTCTGGAAGGATAGTGGGCATTAAGTGCCCATAGTGATCATGGGAGGAATCTGCTATTTTTGTGCTCATTAATTGCACCACTCCACCTTCTGGCGGTTTTTAGGGCAGAATCTAGTCTAGGGCTGATGTGGCTTAATCTGAGCCATCCATTGTAATTTGATCTGGACCGTCTATTGAGATTGGCCAGCTATATAAAGGGGACTCCCCTCATTTGTACATTATTAGACTAGAGAATAGACATTCTAATAGAGCATAGAGGGACAATTTAGAGTTAGCATAGTTTCATTGCATAGCATAATTTGAAGGAGAAGGAAAGTTCTCCCTTTGAGAATTTTGTAAGGAATTGTTATGAAGACTATCATAATAAAAGAGTTTCATTGATGGTGAATTTGTCTTTTGTTATGAGCAGTTAGTGAGGTTTCTTCACCCTTCAACTTCAAGTAGGACATAAGTTAGAGTAATTTTTATTTTCATGCAAGTAGTTAGCTGTGGATTTGTGGTGTTTGATTGAGGTAGCTTCGTTTAGTCCATACCACTAGCAACTTGCTGACGGCAAGTTTGCCTTGTGTGGTCAACTGGAAATCATTTCAAACTTAACTTCGATTGTGATTCATGTACTTGTATGCGTCGTCCTGATGGTATATGCATGTTGAATTGTAATCTGAATATCTTCCGCTACTCCCTTGAAGATTGCACCAATTTTGTTGAAGCTGTCCGACGTGAGGCAAGGCAAAATCCGGTTGAAATCTGCTAAAGTTAAGCTCCACACATCTTGCATTTAGATTAGAACTTAGATCTTTTAGAACCCTACATCCATTTAAATTCCGCACAATTCTGGTTAGTGTAGGAACACGTACCTCATTGCTAAATCATCCGCAACACACGAAAATCCCCTTCCAATCATAAACCTGCTGTCAGCTGCAAATATTTTGAACAATTGTGTAAGTCCCCTCGTAAAAACAGCAAATCACAACGAACCAACTGAGGGTATTCCATAGCATTTCGGAACCTTGGAGTTGAACATACGAACTTTCTGGCAATCTTAGCGTATGGAATTCTTTGATCAAGAGAGAATGGAGTAGCCTTCGGATTCTTTGTTCTGCTGATTGGTGCGGTCACAAAAATCACATCAACAGAGAGTAAGGAGAAATGCAGAAGAATACCATAGAGTTAATCAAGTTTTGGAAGAAGAGGAAGAACTTGGTGATGAAATCAGACAACAAGGTCCTGGACAGCAAGTAGAGATTGTAGAAAGAGTAATTGTTCTCCCAAGAGCTATTATTAGAAGAAATTAAGCCTATAAAATTCAGCCTTGTATATTAGTTTACAGTCACACTAGATTCCAAAAGATATACTAGAGGCAAAAGAAGGAGAGACATTATTGATCTAGTCTTTGAAGCTTTGCAAGAAGATAATTTCTCTATTTTTGCACGTACAAATAGAAAGGTTATATCTACGAGTAGGCCTTCTTCACCGACAAGACAAGCTCACTGTTCTCCCACTTGTCAAGCTCTTATCTTACACAGTATTATAGTTCCCCTAATGGACATCACTGGTGATATCATTAGCAAGCCATGTAACTTCATATGCCTTCCAATGCCTAGCAACATCTTCACCACAAGTGAATAGTTTGATAGTAGAAAGTGTAGGCTCAAATATTAACACAAGATACTAAATTGTGCTATATTGTTTCCTATCTAGCTACATTATTAGTCTATCCATGTATGAAGTCACAGATTGAGATTAAAATCAACACCAATTATATTCAAAATATTACTCTCTAAAAATTACCTCTTCTCCTTCAGTGTTTCCTCTAACATGTCCATGCAAAAAGTGCCTCTAGCTTCTTGCTACAAAGTGTACTCAACAATTTGTTCTATCTTTTCACTATCACTTAGTGAAGATCTCTCTTCTAAAATTCACATCAGATAATGGCCTTGGATCGCAACACAGTTCATCACAATCAAAAGACACATATTCCACCTCCTTAGCAATTACTTTGAGCTCATAGATGGGCATTCCATCCTACAAGTTTTGGATCTTTAGTCAAACACACTCGACCCATCCTTCTGCCATTAAAACTTTTATGTGATCAACATTATCAATGCTTCCATTATTGCACCATCTCCTTTGCATGTACTATGTCAAAGTAGATCATTTTGCCTCTAATATGGCTAGTACAACTTAGTGTTGTTTCTTGTTTTTTTCCCTAAACTCTTTGCACTCAACATTAACATTGCCGATCTACCTTCTATTTTGTGCTTGTTCTCATGAACCTGTTGCTCCCTCGTCCGCACACCCTTTTGTGCAGGAGGTAGTCTAGGCCATAGAAAAAGTTTTTGCACTTCTCCACCTACAACATTTTCACCCACAAAGTGATTTTCTTTAGGAACTTCCATCAAACGTGTGTCAAGAATTTACTAAGCACTTCTTCGATGCAGTTATAGGGGGTAACAGCAAATTGAAGGATGTAGGAATTGATCGTGAGTTTGATAAAGGTATCCACAACATGTGTACATATAAAATCTACACACTTTAGGAGAGAAATTGTTCCATCATCCACAAAACTTGGTAGTGGTGTTCACTCCAACATTGTCTGAGCCATGCGGAGATCCAATAAAAAATGTCCTTAGGAAGTTGAACACAAAATTCCTCATATAGATTGGAATACAGCTCCTTCTCACACCATTGTCAGATCTTTACTCCCATGAGGATCTCTTTTGCTATGAAACTCTCTATTCTACTTGTGACCCATTTGCAACTCTTGTCTCACGTTAGTTGCAATGCCATATGAGAGTTACAGCACACAAATTCACAAAGGGTTCTAGAAATGGAACCAAAATGTTAACTATTTTTCAATGTGTGCAATAGATGATGGTTAACACCTTTGTAATATGTGCACTAGCCTACAATCTATCTCTCACCCAAAGCATGTTTGAGAGTTTGGAAACCACTTTGCTATCTATGTGTTGTTTAAGATAATGAAATGCTAATCTAATCAAATGACATACATGAGATAAATAGCAGAAATCTGATGCTTCATTATCCATTCTCTTTGTTTCAATAGTTACAAAATGCATGGTTTTTATAGGCAATTTGCCACAGCACAAGAGACTCAAGTCTGCATGTGCAACTTTCAACGACCAAGTCCAACAACAACGAAGCTTGCACACTCCCCAATTAACTGGACTGCAACTACATGTGTGCATTCAGTTAAATAACAGATGACTACAGATGACTGCACTACAATTCTTGTTAACTGATTACAATGGAGCATGTGGATAGAAGGCATACACAGTGCCAACAATTTGGCACATGAGAATTTATTTTAGTATCACATTGAAGAGAATTAGAGGAATTCAGCTATTCATTAGTTTCTTGTGGATACACCAAGAAGTAGAGGACAACCATTTTGTACCTATTTGTTGTACTAGCTCCTTCAATTAATTGCAAGAAAGTGTAGTGCAATTGCCATGAGAAAAGCTGGTTTTTCCCCTCACTGTGCCTCAAAAGTAAAATCCTGTGTTTTATGAGCTCATTTACTTCCGTTTTTACAAGATAGATTTCTGATTTTGCTCACATATTCATATCTTTTTAAATACTTCATTTATTTAAGCAAGTAGTAAGATGGAAATAATTTTATGATTCTTGAATTCTACAACTTTTGAGAGTTTATGGATCACATATGCAAATACTTTATGTCTTAACATTATATTATATCTAATACAGGTATTAAGAGGCATCCCATGTGTTCATTTTATAGAGCATCTTTAGTCAAAAAGATGGATCCAAGTTTAGACTCGATATTATGGTGACTAGTTTGTTTCAAATTTACCTTGGGCTTACATGCACCCAATGTACATTATAATGGCTAGCCATCCTTTATTGTTGTGATTTATGACATAAAGTTTAAACAAAACAGTTGTTGCCAAGTACAAATATTTTAAAAAAAATTATAAAGTAGGTTAGTAACTGTCGTGACATTACATCTTCTCCATCTTGATATTATATTTGATATTTCTACTTTTCTGCCTGACAATCCTAGAGAGAACATTTGAATTGGCTCAAAAGGATTTACTCAGATTTTAAGTCGCCAATACTTACAACTACAGTTGGTGACTTCTGCACAATATACTCATAGTACCAGTATGGTTCACCATCAACCTGCCACACGTGCAATTTTGGGCAAAAAATTAAACAGGAATAATATTAAACCTTAACATAAAGGAAACCATTTAGTTCCCTATAACACAAAGTGAACTTTCTAGAACACAATAGTTTTACAAATTAGATCCTAGTTTTTATAGATTGTACAAAGAAAGCAATTTAAATGCAAACTACACAACAAATTGGTTTTAAAAAATCATACTTTATCACCATATGTGTCAATAATAGATGTTTCTTGCACACGTTGCCCTGTTGTGAGGCGCTGCACAAAACCATCTATTCTTAGAAGTTACAAGAAGAGAGAAAGGGAAAAAAACTAAAGAAATCTGCAATGTATTCAGGAAGCATTCAAGTTTCAAACTCGCCAATTAGAAGATTTAATATATAAGCACATTACTACACATAATGTAACAGAAGATACCGCAGTAGACTTGTCAGAAAGAACAGACTCTGCAACATTTTTTGCATCCCACATATTCTTATCCTTTGATGTGAGAAAGCGAGAGTTTGGAGGACCTATCTGTGCATGCAAAAAATTTAAGCTCATTAATATCAGTAAATTCAAGAAAACTCGCTTATCCAGAAAGAAATGATACCAAAGAAGTCTTAAAAACAAGTAGTTCCATCAACATTTACCAGTTCTTCTACAGACTCTGAACTGACATAACATTTTTTTTTGTTTTGTCTGTATTTTAATATAAAGTGGGGATTAAGGGCATTCAGGTGACAAAAGTCAATCACATAAACCTTGAAAGTATTCTCCTCTCCAATTAGCAACAAGATTCACTTAAATCAAAATTGTCATAATGCAAGCATTATATTTGTTTACAGTTCCTCAAAGCCCAAAATATATCACAAAAGATTCAAAGTGTCAAGGCAAGTTGGAGGATATTTTCCATTTGATTACCGAAACAGAAATAACAAGGTTATCTTTTATATCGAGGCGTTCTGACACAATACGTTGCCGTCCATCAGCTGGAAGAAAAACATTACAACCTTAATTTATATATGCAATTTGCACCTACATTTCAAAGAATGATTGTATGTATCCAGCTTCCAAATATGCAGATTTCTTATACAGAAGATAGATAACTTTCCACCTCTAGTTAACAGAAAAATAATCTGCTGAATCAATTACATTACCAGATAGTGGTGCAGCTGATGAATACCTTTCTGGCTTTCTAGATTCAATCCTGCATAACATAAGAATTCAGTTTATCATGAAAAACATGAGAAAAGATGATCTAATATCATTAGGAAATGCAGACAAAAGCTAACTTTGCAAAAGGATAAAAGAAATTCTGCCCTTTACAAGTATTTGCAAAATAAATTACAAGTATACCACCTCCCAAATAAGGTAGAAAAGAAAGGTACATGAACAGACTATTTATGAACAAACAAAATTCAATGTAAATTTTACACTTACTGGCCAGTTAATAATATTTTATTTCATAGCATTGGAAGAAAATGAAAATAAAAAGATACCCAAAGTCTACAGGCTATTCATGGCATGTGAAAGGCCTCTAACCAACTTAATAATGATGTTGTGTAACTAACTCCCAAACGCTAAAGCTCAATGTCAACTTTAGCTAATGATCCAACGAATATCTCAGCTCATGCTTAAGCTGAGGGCACAGAAATACATAAGGAAATCAACAAGTTCTTGTAATTGGATACGTGACACAGAGACTACATATGTCATCTTTTATTACTTAATGGAAACTTTACAATCAAAAGTATTTAGATATTTTGATTTTGTGTGATTTCTATTCATATGGAAAAAAGTCATACAGGATGAAAAAGTTTCTATGAGTAGTCATTTCTTCTTTGATCTTTCTCTATTGCACACTGGTAATAATCACAAGACAAAGGACCCCAAAAGCACACAAGCACCTCCAAGCAATGTAGTAACAAAGAGGAGGATCTTAACATATTCAGCCTGGGGGCTCTATACCCAAAGATTGTTAACAAACCATTAACCTAATTGTAAGCTCTCTTCAAACATAATTTACATTCAAACTAACGCTAAACATAATCCAAACTCACCCAAGACTAAATTTATAGACAAGATATACAACTACCCACACTCAATCTTTCAATTGGGGGCTACTGAATAAAAGAAATAATAATCTACCTTCATTTTTGCCTAGGATACATGCACCAGGCTGTTAACAGTCGTGCCTTGCAAATGAGATTTTCAAATATTAAAGAATGAAACAACTAATCTAAACACATAAACAACACCTTTCGAATGACTAAAACAAAGAGCAACTATTAGTGCAAACATAATTCTGAAAGGAATAACAACACACAATTCCAAAGACTAAACAACTAGTTTTCATGCAAAGTTACAACCTAGATGAATTAAATGACATCAATATAAAGATTGGTACTTAGTGTTCACATTAAGTCTAATCTATGAAATTACAAATACATGTTCAACAATAGCTTCAGCAGCATAAGTGTAGCATCAACCATTATTCTTTGTTTATGTGCTCAAAGCATTTATTTATGGGTTATAAATGCCCAATATTTGGGAATTCAAAATAATCATAATTTATCCCAAAAAGCAACTTTTGAAGTGAAACGATTAAATGCTCCTCAAAAGTTGGAAAGAAAGAAACTTTGAAGCAAATATATTCCTAAACAACTAATTAAATAAAAATCAATTAAGGGAACCTAAAAATAGGCCCTCATCCTTACATAAAAATAGAACATTGGAAACAACAAATGCCAAAATTAGCCATTGCTAAAAATAGCAATTTTGTTGCATGAGTCTCCATTGAAATTCTAAAGCAACTGCTTACTCTAAAGCTTGTTAGATCCTCTTGTGAAATGCATCATATTGCGAATTGTTTGAATAGAATAGGCTTGAGTGATAGTGGTGCACAATATTGAAAATTCCACTATAAGTTATTGAGTTGGGTGGAAAATAGTAATGTACTCACCACTTTAAACATATAGTAGGGGTTTTTGGTGGCTAAGCCACTACAAATGTGCACCATGTTTACCTTTTTATGCCAATTTAGAATCAAGAAAAAATTTGATGTGGCTTAGCCATGATTAACGTGCGTTGGCAAAAATTTTGGATGGGTGAACCAAGCTAGGTGCACACTAAGGTTAACTTTGCAACTTTTATAGCATGGGTGGAAGTTCTCACTTATGTTAGGCGAATCTTTTAGCCCCTTATGCCATGATGGAAATGTTGATCACTTAAGCCAAGTAGAGTTTTGAGCCACTTATGCCAAGACAAAACTTTTAGCCACTTATATCAAGGCAGAAATATTATGTGGCAATGCCAATCCAAAAGTGCACCCAACTTTAGGGTGGAATTCTTTCGTGGTTGAGCCATGCCAAGCATGTTCCTTGGGCACTTTTGTCAAGAAAATAATAGCAATAGTGTGCCCTCCATGACTTGGCCATTTTGCCACTTCCCCTTCTTCGCCAATGCCATTAACAACCTCCAAACCTTGTTATTATTTCATATTGAACAGCTTCCAACTCCATCATCCTGTGAAATTTCTTATTTGAAGAACAAAGGAAACCTTATCAAATGATGAGGAAGAACACATTTTGAATTATGTTAATACACAATGACTATCAATCTTGACAATGAATGGGAAAAGGCAAGTATGAACTTCCAATTTCGTAGAGGTACAACCAATACAACATTTCAAACATAACATCTTAGGAGTCATGACTAAAACTTTAGATATTGTAACATTACTTGAACTATGGTCATCTTGAAATGACTAATAAGGACATAAATCCTTACTTATATTTTGGTTAGCTTAAACCATGTAATACGACATTCAAGTATTGTTGATAGCTTAATAATGCTAGTTGGTTTTAAGACTTGCAATATTTCCCTTAATAGTAATAGCAATTAAAAAATTATTGGATATTTTTAGATATTTGGGCATTAAATCTATGTATCCATCTACTTGTGACCATGCTAATCATTGTCTGCTCCATGTTCTCCCTCTACCTCTCCTAGCTCCAAAATGTCTACCTTTGCCAAGTCCAAATCGAAGTCCACCTCATCTACATAGTGCTATTTAGCAATGCCGACAAAATCTTCCTTTGGTGATGGAAGAGTGCTAAGACATAAGACTAGAGTGGTCCTCACAAAACACTATGTAGGACCAATTGTGGTCCACTGTCATGTCCCCGGAATTGTAACACCAAATACGAAATATTGAGACAAAATTAAATAGACCAAATATCAAAATAATAACAATGTCTCAAATAAATGAAATAAATGACAGAACATATATATATATAAAAGCAATTTTATTATAAAGATAATATTAATATATAATATTAACAATTATTATAATCATTTATTATAATGATACTATGATATAAATACAAATATAAATAAAGATATTATAATTATAGATAATATTATAATTATATTTAATCTCTTTTTGTCTCCTATAAGATAAACTAGTAAATACATACTTCCACAAACTATAATAAAGGAAAATATATAACAAGAAAAAAAAGATAAAAGATAAAAGAAAAATAATATCAAAATAAAGTCAATTACGAAAGAAGCTGACCCTCATTCGGTTCCAAACAAAATTCATATGAAAGGTGATGTCCCTTCTAAAGAAACGTATCTCTTCATGGAGATATAATAAATGTAGTTTGTGAATAAAGGTAGGGAAAGACATGGAAAAAAAGACATCGAATGGAGATAAAAGCTGACGGAAGGAGAAAGGAAGTCTACGGAAGCAGCTGGAAAATCATAGGAAAGAAATATAGTAAGAGATATCTGCTGGAAAGATGCTGGGGCTGCATGAACATAATTGGGGGAAAGAAAAAGAAGAATATATTCAGACAGAGGTCTGAAAGATAACAGAAATCATCGTGGCAGGTAAAGAAGAAGAAATATCTGCAGTCCCGTCAGCAGTAGCATGGTAAGCATTTTATAAATTTTAAATAATAGGTAAGTAATTTCTGTTACAAAATAAATAATAACAATTTATGTGGAAACTAATCAAAAGGTAAATAAATGATAATAAATGAAGGAATTAAGAATGTAGTAAGGGTTGGTGTTTAACATATACGTTTAATATATATATAGTATGTTTCCTGAATATACAATTCATATGTTGATAAATATAATTTGGTAATTGATAATTATATATTGAGATATATATATATATATATATTGAGATTCATAAATATCTCATAGGTGGTGGACATACAATATATACATATAATACATATATATATATAATATATTATTTACGATTAACCAATAATGATGCTTGTAGTAATTATTGAGCCTTATAGGTAATAACGATTCTATTCATTCCCTATGATGTTAATGGTATAATAGAGTTCCATCTATGGGATCTCAAAAGATACTTTGTACTCATAAAACATATTATAGGGGATTCGCTTATAGTGAGTAATAGGGAGGAAATGAATAATCCTTTGACAAGAAACAAATAATGATATTGTCTTTGATCTAACTAGATGATATTACTGAAAGTTATTGATTTCTAACGTCTCTAATGCCTCTTTGAAAAACACTTTGAATGCAAGATCCGGGTTTAAGTGCTTCTACTAGAAAGGGGCCATTACATCCACACAAAAGGCAATATCATCAAAATGCTTTAAGAAGGAAGTATTGTTGAAGCACAACCTTAAGTATTTGTGAGGCTTAGCCCAAGAAACTTCTATCCTCCTTTCTATCATGGTTATCCTCCTTATCATCTTACTCTTAGGTTTCCTAATCATGATCCTATTCCTCATTGGAGAAACCTTATTTAATTCCATTATGGAAATATCATGCTCAACATCACCAACTTCATCCCTTCCTATTTGCAGAACTACATAAACTATTATACATTTTCCTTCAAATGTCTTCCTATAGACTATCTCCCTCCTCTATTTCCATGTCCACTATATGAATTTGTTTGAATTTCATGCATTTCTCCTCTTAGCCATCTGTAATATACCCCTTAGTTTTTTCCCAATTTTTCACATGAAACTTCACCCGTTAACATTAGCTTAAAGAAAGATAAGCAAACTAAAATGTAACCCTTCACTTTTGATCACCCAGATCCCGAAGTGAGCAAGGTGAGAGCATATGGTGTAAGGGGATCTGATTGCAATAACTGAAAATGTTGGAAGTACAAATGATATTGACAACAAGCCAGCCAATATAGAAAAGTAAATACTTAGGCGGCAAGCCAACCTCTTCCACTTTTCAATGGGCTACAAGAAAATAATTGTAAAGTAAAATGCTTAGGCGGCAAGACAGCCTCTTCCACTTTTCAGCGGGTAACAAAGGAAAGCAACAAGGCGGCAAGCCAGCCTCAATGAAATTAAAGAGCAAAATGAAAGGGTTGTTCAGTACTACTGAATCAGCATTACAATATCGAAATCTTTTACAATGAAACTGAAATATTCTTAGCAACTTGAAAGCCCAAATGTTAAACACTGATCTCCATATCAAATACAAAGATGAGCCAAGAAAATAAGGTACAACACTGAAAATACCAGGACTGATACAGAATTGCAGCGTTCTGATTTTTAGACCAGCAACCCCGGAAACCACCAAAATGCTTGTATCTTTGTCAAATCACCTCCGAATGATCCCAAATTGAAAGCAAATGATGCCTAGAGGCTAGGCGTCCAATCTCAAACAGCAAAACCTCTCCAAATAACCCTTATTCTTTTAGCACGCATCCCAAGGAACAACAGCAAATGGTATGGCCTCCCTAAGAAGGGCGACCTCAAGCAAAAATCAGATACACCTAAAATCACCAAAACAAGAGAAAAGGGGCACCTAAAAGCTAGTCATCCAATGAGTCAATACCCACAAAAATTGCTCCACTCCTCGGAAAGATGTAAGTTAAAACATGCTACAGCCATACTCTAAACCAGCAACATGAAAACTGAAGAAAACACAAAAGGGGCAGAAATTGAAAGCTAACTCGCTACCACACCAAAATCAAAAAACATCAAATGAAGCCATCTCCATTGAAGCTCTATCTGCAACCTCAAAGTGAAGAAGCAGTCACTAATCAGCTAGGAGTTATCTCTCAAACTCAAAATTGATGAAGGCTAGGAGGTATGCCCACCCCGACGAGTTCTGAATAAAATTCAACAGCACTTTGTTAAGTGTTGGCATAACAACTAACACCTCTGGAGTGCGAGTTGGTACAGACAGCTATGCACACTATGCAATGAGTGCTCTTCAAATTAGGAGGGGAAGCTCCCTCGTTATACTTGACAAAAGTACTTGAAAAGGAAAATAAACTAAACTATATCCTGTCTTTTTGTCTCAGCTGTAGAGGTACAAGGCTTTCACGAAAACTCTATACGTTGCAGCTAAGTATTTTCTGGTTTCGCTTAACTACAACTCACAAAACTAAGTAACTTAAACTATCCAATCCCCTCAAGAATTCAAAGCATGAGGAAACGAAGCGGGAATGATTATCTGACAATAAGCCGGGTACGGACTCACAACGTGAAGGCAAGGTGGCACAACTATCTGCTTGTCTGAATAGGCTTATTGAAAACAACAATACACGATAAACTAAGTACAGATTCTCAGCTTGAAGGCAAGGTGGCACAACTATCGGCTCAATCTTAATAAGTTTATTCCACACACATCACACGATAACCAAGAACAGATTCTTAACTTGAAGGCAAGGTGGCACATCTATCAGCTCAATCTGAACAAGTTTATTGAACACATAACATGAAGGATAGCCAACTAGGATAATAAATTGCATAGGCGAGACACGCATACAATCTACGATCAACTAGCCACTATATCTAACTAAAGCAAGAATTCACCATCATAATTGCATGAAACCCAAGTGGCATAACAATTCATCACAATAGTAAATACTCATGAACAAATACAGAATGAGCAATATTACAAGCAAGGTAGGCACAGCATATATTTCTCTCTCGTGCAAAAGTTCTTGAACAGATACAATAATAGCAATACTATAGACAAGGTGGGCACAGCATGTATGCTATCACGCAAAAGTTATGTACAAATGAGCAAAAGCTCTTATTTATAGACATCAAAAAGTGTAGGGAACCCTAAAATCACCTTGAGTCAACTACAGTCATGCAATGCATGCAAGATTTATTGCTAAACTCTAATAAAGGAAACTATACAGTTAACTGAAAAACTACCATCAGTTAACCGAAACATCTAATCTAAAAATGGACAATTGTGCAAGCATGCGCGTCCTTATTGAAAGCATGTTAATTGGAACACTACCATCAGTTAACGTGAACCCTAAATAAAACTCCAAGTGAATAAAGTTGATCTCAGAATAGATATGCATGAGATGAGACAGCGAGTTAACATGAGAAGGTAACGCCAAGTTTAACTCCTGTGTGTAATGTCTATTCTGAGAGGTGGGAACTGAAGTCTATTGATCGCGATCTCGAGAAACCAATTCCTCAACGAGATTGTTAACTACATCACTGTCTGGAGCTCTGATACTTTGTCGAAGAATGCTATGCCTGCGCAGCATGTCCTCACCATCTGTGATCCGGGACTGAAGTTAACCCCTGCTCCTGGTTGCTTTATCGAACAACGCTGACATGACTGTAAGCTGATTAATCTTACAGCCAATGGTCTCCCCACTAAAAATAGTATGAGTGAGTGCTTGGAGCTCTGACTATACATCAATAAGCTCAACATACGCACCATCCTCGATCTGATATCGACACGGTAAGCGAGATACTAAGGTTCTCACAAACCGGAGTGCACTAGTGACGTGCTCTCTACTCTCAGCCAACTTTGATGCCATAGTTTCCTCTATCTTTGCCTTGAAGACTAACTATGTTTTCCAAGAGTAGATAGCTTCTTTATCTTCTGCATCTATGACTGATTCATATGCCATACTCAAGTGAGCAATCATAATCTCGTCCCGGGGTCTATTAATCGCCATGTCTCGCTCCTCATCCTGGAGACGTAGACGGAGCTCTCGTGCATTGTACCGCAACTGATATAACTCTGTAAGCATAGAACGGCCTCTAGCAACGAACTCCTCCTCCCATTCATCCAAACGCTTGCCATATGCAACTAAATGATTAAGCTGACCCTATTCTGTTGGAGGCTCAAGCATCGGCGGGAGTGTGGCAGTAACATCTGACCTGTGTACAAGGCTAGAAATGTACCTGCGAAGCTGTCTGATTTCAGCCTTGAGGGCTGCCTTATCTTCTCCGTCCTTCAGCATTCTATCCCTTCCACTGTCTGTAGCAACCTGTAGGAAATCAACATGATTCTGGCGTGTGCTACGACCAAGGTTGACTATGATAACCTCGAAGTCCTGAGATTCCAACTCGTCCAAGCTCTTCCCCTGTGGAGGTATAGTAGTCTCGATGACGATCTCCATGTCAGTATTCCTCTCCACGTGGACCATGTTCTTGATCCACTTGTCTCGCACATCCTAGTAAACCTGATCAAAATCTGAATGATTAAGGACATAGGATGGCTGCCTCCTCTTCCTTCCCAGTTGATTTTCAATCCAACACTGGTCTCGGCTAATGCTACTGGAAGGATATGTACTAGCAACAGGAGGTTGTGACGAGAGTGAATATGTAGAGGAACTGCTACGAGATGGGGAGTCTAAATCCAATTCAATATGAATCGGGGCTAGTGACTGCTTCAAAACTGGTATAGGAACTTGAGGCTGAACCTCAGGCACTAGTGGACTCTGAATTGGCCTTTGAACTGGCTTTGTGATAGGCTATCTGACAGGCTTCGTATGTGTATTAGTGGTAAGCGCCTTACCTTTTGAATTGTTTGGTGCTTGACCTTTCTTGGGAGGATTACTCCTCTTCATCTGTTTAGGTTTCAACGAGGAAGGTAGCGAAGGATCCACCACTGGCGGCTCTGCCCTAGGCACACTTACCCTCCTAGTCTTCTTGATGTCGAGGTAAAGTATACTGTTCTGAATAACTCTACTTGACCTCTCTTTTACCGTTGCGTACTCCTTAGCGTACCAATCAACTGTTGGCAGCCGTTGTGTATCGACCTGCTCAATGAAAAACTGAGGAAGGACTTCTCCCTCATCATCTGATAAACCTCCCACATCTTATGATAAGAAAACAGAAATTTGTGAGAGAGAAAAGCGGTCGTAGCTACATCTGCGAACCTCGAAATCGTCCACGCAATTTGCCCGATAATCCTCCATAGAAGGCTTATGATATGTGCGTCCAGCAAGGAAAGCTGTGTAATGACCCCAAAGATCATAGGCACGTACCTCAACAAGATACTTGAGATGATATCTCTCGAGCTCCTGTCCTGCAGCTTTGGCATCAACTGCCGTCTTGCAGCAAAATATATTCCAAACTGAAAAGGAAAATTGGCAGCCGGTCTGTGCTTGCGACACAAATGACGATGAACATCATGCAACTGCCTCAAGAACTCCATAAAGATTGTTCTATCTGAAGGATAGCGTGGAAGCATAGCTGGATTTCCTGTAAATCCATATACTCAAATATAAGTGTATGTCAGGAACTGAATGAACCAGTCTGCCCAACCATCCATCGCTGCTCTAGCAACTGCTCAAATACGAACGTGCAACTCCCGATTCAAATTTCTCACTGTATAAGTCAGGAAAGCCTCATGAACACGCTTGAAATGACGTTCAGCCTTAGTGAACTCAAGCTGATCATAATAGTGATAGACTTTCTGAACACTGAGAATGCCCACGGTGTTTAATCCTCGGAACTGACCTGATAAGCGATCAAGTACACGAGATAAGAACACATGTGAAACTCATTAGCAACTAAGAAACCGGTGATCTGCTTGTGGATAACGTCGCTGATGAAGAATGCCCAGTCATAATGCTCCTGCCCAGAAATGATGCGACCAATGATGTAATACATCCAGGGCTGGAAAACATTTGCATGTGATTGACCTAAGACACGATTCAAGAGTGTAATTAGAATCGAGTACTCATCCTTATACTCACCACGACCCACATTATTTGGCAATTTGTTCTTCGTTTGCTTTAACCATCGTTCTGCCATTTTACTCTGACACTTGTCCACATCAGCATTGAATGCATGCTCGCATTGCTCCATAGAAATAACTAGATTATTCGGGTGTTGAGACTGCAAATAACTCGTCCATCTACTGACACTATCTCACGAGTAGCAGAGTTGTAATGCTTAATACAAGACATCACAAACTCAACACAATGAACGGAGATAGGTATGGAAGCGGCCTCCAATAACCCGGACTGCTGAATGTTTTTAATAATCGAATCTTTGATCATAACTGGATCTAAGACTGCCTTTGGTAGCACCTTGTGAAGATTGGTCTCAACTGTCCCGATGAAGTCGTGAGTAAGGACTGATTTGGTCCTGTATTCGAGCTAAGTATACTGCATTCTGAAAAACTCGCCTATTGACTGTGAACTCGACTATGTTCTAACAAGATTTTTGGAAAGCTAAAAATAACCTGTTGAGGCTAAAAATAGCCTATTGAAGAGATATTTTCGGCGAAAAATCTGACATATGGGTTTTGTCCAGAAAAATATTCTAAGACAACCTAGAACATCAAAAATGTGAAAATCTGACTTCTACTCGATCATGCAAAGAGTTTTTAGTTGAGAAAATTAGAAACTCGAGAACTGATGCTCTGGAGTTAAAAATTCCTGACAAATCAAGCACATGAATTTAATTCGAGGAAGCTATATAGAAATGATCCAGATAATCAAACTCGCCAAAATTATCCAACTTCAGGAACATGCGAATTGAAATTTGAGAGAAATTTGAGAATCAAAGAGGAGAAAGACGTTTTTTCTATGTTCCTTTTCTGTGAAAATCGGCCCCTGTTCTTCAAATTTGCTAATGAATGTGAACTTGAATCTGCAAAAAGAATTGTTTGATGAAATCGCCACTGGATACTGATGATAAATTCGCCCAACTTCTGAAAATTCGTCTCTGCTATGAAGAAATACGAATTTTGCTTAAGCTGGATGAATGTTTAATGATGGCGCCATGCTTAAATAAAGAGAATTCACACCATAATGTTAACTGCAAGATTTAAAACCTCGACTGAAATAGAAGGCTTCTGATTGGACCCCTCCAATTCGAACTGAGAGTGTTTTGAAGTTCGGAAAAATAAAATAATAATATAATTATCATGCAATTTGAAAATCCAGCACAAAGAGGCGCCAATTTTAGAAAATCGCCCTTTAATGCTCAAATATGCAAAAATAAATATAAAATATTATTTTAATCAGTTGACAAACCATGTGAAGCTTTTGATTGGACCCGGCGAACTTCATTGATTTCAAAAAGTCCTCATTTGTCCTCACAGGCGTCCATTTGCTCAAGATATTGCATTTTTTATTAACTTCCTACTTTGTAGCTGACTACAAAGTTACAACTGGCCATCTTCGACACTGATTTCTGGGTGACCAGATGATGCTGGGACTGAGCAGGTGTATTCATTACAAAGCCTGTAGAGCAAGGAAGAAATGTCTACTGGGAGTCATCACTGCAAAATCCATCATTTAACACCTCAAAGAATTAGGCGCCCTTGATTAAATTGATTTTCAGGCACCAGACTAACTATTTCTCCAAACTGCCATCTGACGCTTCAAACGACTACTGACGACAATCGGTGAACCCTGCTGACTGAATAACAAGCTTACTGCGTGACTAGAGGTATTTTGCATCCAACGAATATATGCAAGGCATCTGAAAGTTGTTTTAAGGACCCCAAGAGTAAAGGCGCCCCTGGCCTGAAAAGGCACAAACACCATTTTGACGAAAGTACAACTCTCAACCAGATGCCCTACTTTAACCTCTGATATCTGGAGCTAGGATGGCCTAATTCGAGCACTGCCTGTCTCAACGCGTAGCTAAAAAGACCTACGAGAGACGTCTCTAGAGGCGACGAAGCAAGAAAACTGCTTCTAAGACCTCAAATAGAAAGGCGCCATTCCCAAGATGGAATAGACGACCAAACTTGGCCATTTTTTGAGCTGTCTTCGTTTTTCAGTATTTCGCCAAAGACCTCGCACGTACGAGCGTTTGCCAAATCCTGGAGGCTGACGGCTGGGCTCGTTGGATAGCTGGAGTAATCGCGCACAAGTCCCGTGAAGACTTCAAATGTCAATAACCTCATCTGACAGGCCTAAAGGCTAGGCGCCCCTGGCCTACAGAAGTACAATTGTGATGAACCTTGCTAGCTCACTGCTCAAACCCCTATCTTTTTCTTAAGTCTATTTGTGTTTTTTAGTTTTTTAGAGAAATTTTGTAGACAGAAGAGAAGGTGTGCATCATATAAAAGCTCACAGAATGAAAACTTGAGCAAATCTAATCAAACTGAAATTGTAGAAGGTATTTAATAAGCTCAACAATGGATTTAGAACATTTAAACATACCCGAAAGCCTCCAGTTTATTTAATTAAGAAATGAAGCCAGTTTGTCAGTCTATACATGAAAATCTGACAATATTCAGAATAGGATGATACAAAGTCTGAATCCAACTGTGAAACTAGAGCAATAGAAGAGGGAATGCCAAGTGCTGAAGATAGTGAAGAGAAACCCTCAAGAAGATAGGCGTTTCTTCAACCAGCAAGTGCACCCTAGCTCAAACAGCCACGCCTTTCAAGCAAAAAGACCAAAAACACATCTTAGAAGGTGCGCCCAAGTAGCTATGATGCCTGCCATGAAGAAGGAAGAACACCATCCATTTAAACCCTCTGTTTCTGATGAAGAACACTTACAAAAATCTGTTAAAGCACTGCAAAACTTCTGAATGAAGCTCTCTCAATTTGCACCAATTCAGCTGATCTCTCACAGCCTCACAAGTGCTCACACTGAAGAGATTTCGTTCTCCAATAGTGGATTGCTGCAAACCTAATCACAGGATGAAAGCAAAGGGAAAACCTCCAAGGCAAAGTTGAAATATTCAAAATAGATGAGTTTCTCATTGCCCTCAACCCTTATATAACAAAGGAGGTGAAAACTCAAGGAGGCCGTACATTTTAGGGTTTTAGATCATTTAAATTTTTGGAAATAAACTCAAGTTACTTTCCATAGTTCTAACTTTGATTTTTGGCGCCTCCTTTAAGTGATTAAATGAAATACTTTAAAACACTCACTTTAGACTTATTTAAGTGATATAAAATTATAAAGTCAATTTGACTTTATAAAAAGACTTTAAGTTAAAATATAACTTAAATCACTTAAGTAAGCCTATCTCCCTCAATTCTCCACAGAATTCAGTGCCGTCAGAAGCAAACAAACTCTTGTACTGCCAAAGCCTACAATGAGCCAATCCCAAAACTTTGAAAACGAGAACGACCAAGCTCTCCAGAAAGTACCACTGACCCTCTAACCAAACCAGTTAGCCCACAAGGGTCCAAGAAATAGGCTAACCACCATCAACCATGATCATGCCGAAAAAGGGGACATTACAACAATGAATATTTAATATCTCTCCACCCTCTGATTTACGTGCCTGGAAGAATCTCTGCCACGATCTTTCAGAATATCAGATTGACAAGCTGACTAGTGCATTGCGAAACCGGACTAGAGTAGCACAGATGTCAGGAAGATGTTATCTGCAAACTCTACCATCTCAAGGGTCATTTTGAAAGGCGCCCCTAAGCTACAGGGGCGCAATTTCACCATTTGAGAAATTTTTGTGATGTGAACTCTCCTCGTAATCTCATCTTCTGACATTGACTGCAGGAGCTCTGGGACTTGGATGACTGCATTCGATAGCTTGTCAAAAAGGCAGACTAGTCGTGAAGAGATCAGATGCATCAATAATCAAGAAAACCAAGATCTAACCCTTCTTTACAGAGTGCGCCCTTGAGCTATAGGGGCGCAAAAGCTGAAAAGTGACAAGCTTTGACAAACTGCAACCTCTGGAATCTTCAACTTCTGATGTCAGTTACCGGAGTTACGAGTCTCGGATAACCTCGCAGGATAGCTCATCGGATAACTGGAGTAATTCTAAAGAGTTTGACTGTATTCATGAGCATATACCACAAAATCTAGACCTTCAAAAAGAAGGGCGCCGCTGGGCTACAGGGGTGCATTTTTGCTTTTTCCTGAGAAATCTACAAAAATTAACCACTGAAATCTTCACCTCAAACACTGAAATGACCAAGACCTTGTATAATTGTCATCGTGGAATGCTCCTCCATCGCGAAATGCTTCGTTCTGAGTCCCTGATTCAGGTTCTAATCAATGAATATTGCCTTTGACTGAAAAAACATTGACAAAACTCCATGCTTAATATTGCCCAAAAACTATATTTGACATCATTTTAGCAAGGTTTAGACTCTTTCAAGCAAAATGCCTTGATGAAGCAAAAAATTTGGTTTGGGTACAACATTAAGATAAGCAAATGGATACCAAATGAGAGGGAGAGTCGTATTTATAAGCTTCAATCCCCAGAAATTCAAATCTCCAATTCCCTCCAAAAGGGACGCCCTCATGAGGAGAAATATAATAATCTTTTAAATTCATTAAAATCTCTTTCATTTAGCAAACTTAGGCATTCAACTTTATTTGGCAATAGTAAACTTTATATAATGCAAATATTCCTCTAATTTGGACGACCACATGAGAGACCACCTTTTAAGAACAACTTAAGTCAATGAGCCTAGGGTGCTGTTGATGTATTTTTCGTGACCGCACCAACGCAGAATAAAGTTGCCAACGGCTTCCCTATTCTCTCTTGATCAAAGTATTCCGCATGCTAAGATTGCAAGAAAGTTCATGCGTTCAACTCCAAGTTTCTTTCAGTGCGAATAGGCTCAGTTTGGCTCGATGTGATTTGCTGGTATTTCAAGGGGACTTACGGAATTGTTCGGTAGCGGAGAAAGGAATTCAAATGCTCGAAAGATTTGTCTATGAAGTGTAGGTTTCCTATTCTAACCAGAAAGTACTGAATTGAAATGGGGGTAGGGTTTAGAGAGTCTAAATCTATTCTAAGGCGTGGGATATGGAGCTCAACTTCAGCAAACTTCTACCAAACTTCGCTTTGCCTATGGTTCCAAAGAACTAGCAGCCTGTGCCAAAGAGTTTGCAACGGTGTTTTTAGATCTGTACACTTGCTTTATGTTGAATGCATCAAAACTTTCTACGAGATCCCAAACTCTATTCCGGTAACGACTCAGTCTCTTGTCATGGCAAGCGAACTGCTTCCTTACTTGGCGGACCACAATGTCTGAATCTCCAATGGCATGCACAATCTTAGCTCCCTTCTGAATTGCAAGGAGCAATCCATGGATCAAGGACTCATATTCAGCCACATTGTTGGTGCATGAAAACTGGAGTCTATAGGAACCCAAATAAGCTTCTCCTGTCGGGCTAACCAATTCAAAACCCGCTCCATTTCCTTTCTTTGACTTTGATCCATCAAACCTCAAAGTCCATACTTGATTTTGTGTAGGAGTACTGGGAGACTGGATACATGTTTGTTCTTGATTGCAGACCTCTGGAACCTTTTCTTCAATCTGTGACTGAGTTGTATCATCTTTTGTAACTTCCTCTATTGAAACACTGCTTTCTTTATTCATCTTCTGATGTTCTTCTATTAAAATCTCTTTTTCTTCATCCATCTTTTGATGTTCTTCTGGCAATGAAGTACGGTGAACGAGCCTAGCGACTTGTTCTAGCGCCACTTTGCACATGGCACAAGTGATCTCTGAATGAAATGTTTCGTGTATTCTGCACCAGTTGGGAAGCAGCAAATCCTTGATGGAAGCATCTTTTCCTAACTCTGTTTCCTGTTTTACACTGTTCAGGACAAAGTCCCTGAAATTCTCAAAAGTTCCTCCACCTTCACTATCACTTGAGTCACCTTCAATCAACACTTCGGTGGAAGTGGCATTTTCAAAACATTTTCCCTCATTTGCACTTTGCAACATCAACACTTCTTGCTTGACGGGCCTATATGAGCCTAAGTCAGTCTCTACGAACATAATTTCATTATCTTCGCCATATTCCGTGATCATCAGCTTCAACCTTGGTGTACTATCAATCTTGATTTGATTTGGGACTCCCTTCCATGGAAGCCACATGTGAGAGAAATCGGTTGCAATGTATCCGTTTAACTTTCTTGCCCAGTCTTGGCTCAGCAACATGCCATACCCATCCGGTATGTCGACCACTGATATGTCAATACAACTCTGGATTCGGGGATCAGCTGACAATTGCATATGAATATTATTCAACTCCCCGACCACTGGTACTTCAGTCTTGTCAAGCTGGGTCACTTTCTTTGTAGTATGCAACGGGACTATACCCAACCTTTGACACACCTTCAATGGCATGACGTTACTAGAAGCACCGGAATCAATCAAACAATTGTGTAGCAACTTTCCGAAGATTCTAATTGATACTAAGAACGGGGCTGGTTCATCTTTCCCCTGGTAGAATACCACTGGTTTCTTGCTTTCTTCTGGTACAATACTCTTCTTTTCATTTCCCTTATCCAATGGAATTTGATTGTTTTGGGCAACCTTTTGTGTCTGCTCCTATTTTTGCTCTGTGGGCAAATTAAATCTGACTCTTCTCTTATCTTCAGTTCTTGGCTTTTCAAGTTCACTTGAAGATCCTTGTACTACTCCCACAAAACCTTGCGACTGCTGTGGAGTTTCCCAAGCGTTAAAAGGCACGTAAGGCACTTCTTCTACCATGTTTGCATTCTGCACGGGACGTGACTGTACATTTACTGGAGGATTTCTAGATGAACTAGGTGCTTCCTGAGGTGTACTCTTTGCAACTGGTGTCTCATATAGACTTCCCAAAATTGTGTCTCTAACCTCAGAGATTTTCATTAACTCATACAAGGGAAGACTGACCTTTATCTTCTTCACTTCTTCTAACACATAGGAACTTAGTCTTTTCATATCATCTCTTGGGAGATTGTCCTTTTGAGGACGCTGCATTACGTGTGTGGGTTGTTGCTGAACAGTCTGTTGTCCATTTCTATTCTGCATCACATTCTGTTGTCTATATTCCGGAGAATCCCGAGGCAAATTCGGATTGTTACTCGCGTTTGGATTCGGTGGGGTTGAGAAATCATTCGGAGGAATCGAAGACGTCAGAGGCTCCTTTTGATGATAAGTCCTCTGATACACCTTGGGTGTTGCTCCTCCGGAAGTTTGAAACGCTTGCACCTCTCTTCTTCCTTCTACCAACACACTATTGTTGAGAGGTGGAAAAACGTAGTTACCTTGGTCAAATGGCTCCTCTGAGTAACTGTCCTGAACTTCTGAATATGCTTGAGCCTCTGAATAAACTTGAGCCTCTTCGTAGACTTGAGTATCGGGCGCCTCCACGGGACCATTTGCCGAAGCTGGCGGAAACCTGTAATTAACCTTTGGTGGTGCGTAGCTTTGATATTCAGACACAACATTGACACTTTCTAGAATCAGTGCTTGGTCATACCTTTGTACTGGGACAATTTCATATCCCGTAGTCGGAGGATTTTCAGTACCCTCCGTGCTTTTTACTTCTCCTTTAAAGATATCAGCTGCTACTTGAAACTCATGGCATTGTAACTCTGAGTGCTGACTTGTATTGTGAAGCCGGCACCATCCTGACATAGCGGCTTCTGCCAAAAATACTCTGTCCGTGGGACGATGCTCTGGAGGCGGCGGGTTGTCTAGTGGTGATGGAACTCCTCCATTGTTAGGTCCAATATTCCAGGACCTCTTTTGATATCCTTGATTATTATTTCAATACCCATGGCTGTTGTCGTGTCCATGTCCTTGATGGGCATCTTGATGCTGTTGAGGATTACTGTGATATCCTCGATTGGCACCTGGGTGTGCCTGATAATTCTTCAACATTGATTGCATTTGGTTATTTTGGTTTCTGAGGTGAGTTACCTCAGATGACAACCTTTTCATTTGTTCTACTAATTCTTTCATTTCGTCCCTCTCCTCTTGTGTCCTTGCTGCAGGTACCGTGCTCTGGAGATAGACAGGCTGTGTAGCTAGAGTCTGGGATAGAGGTACCCCAGGATGGAGAATCAATTGATCTGACGGTGGCGTAACATGATATGCTGGTTGCGGAACTGGATTCAATGATGGAATTTGCTGATTCCATGCCGGAGTAAGAGTCTGCATTTGATTGTTCGTGGTGACCAAGCCAGTGTATAAAGAAGGTCCAGTTATGTTTTGGCCCATATTCTGACTTACTTCAACTGCCTTAGCATACGCTTGATTCATGTCTGCTGGAATGGGATGAGCTTGTCTTACAAACATAGCGGTCAATGGGTCCAAGGCTGCATAGTAATTTTCTCGAGCATCGGGAACAATGTACGGAGTACATAGCCTTGTGAGAGCCTTCTGGAATCTATTGTTGAAGGCATGAATGGGCTCTTTGTCCTGTCTTCTTACTTCCGTCAACTGGCGGAAAAGCTCTACTGGGGTGATAGGAATACCAAACTTTCCAATGAAAGCCTCTTTCATTTGCTCCCACGTTCTTATGGATCCAACTGGTAAGTGTATAAACCAGAAATGTGCTTCTTCTCCTAAGGAATACGGGAACAATCTACAGGCCACATCTGCGTATGCAATTTGTCTGTTTCGTAAATGATCTTCGAACATCTTAATGTGATCCTCAGCAGAACGATTCGGATCATGGACCTGATACTTGGTGCAGAAGTGCTCCGGATTCTTCGGCATATCATGATAATCTGCGAACTCAAGAGGGGAGGGATTAGTAACTAGCCAAGTAGCACCGTTAGGAGCGGGTTGGCCTCCTGGTTGACCTCCTGGTTGAGCCATTGCTTGATTTGGATATCTCCTTTGATATACAATTACTGGAGTTGTGGTAGCCTGAACTGGTTGTTGAACAAACACTGGTGTGGTAACTTGAAATGCCTTTGGCTGCGCAAACCTTGAAACACTTGGTGGAGTTCGGAACAAACTTGTGATCTCTTCTCCGCTTTCTTTACTAGGCTGAGCTTCTTCGTTTGAAAACACTTCTTCGCTTGAACGGCTCTCTTTCTTCTTCCTTGCTCTAGTAGGCAACTCTAACTCCACAAAATCTTTGGATGAGCTTGACGTGGACCTCAGAATTCTTTTCAACTTATCAGGTGAGAATGAGCTAATGCGATCCAGGATGTAGCTGATTACTGTCGGCGGGGAAGGGGAGCAAGTGGTAGTCTTTGATCGAGCAAATTCCTTTCAATTGCAACTTGAATTTCAATGGCCTTTTCTTCTTCTTCCTCCAACACGAAGCAAGTTCTCATGTATTGGGCGTAGCTCTCCTTTGTCCTCCAAGCAAGATTGTTCAGTCCTGAAAGAATGTCCTCTTGGTCGTCGTTGAATCCCAAGTTAGGCTGCAATACTGGGAATATCTCTCTATGCGGTAGCACCATCTTTACTCATGATAATTTCTTTCTCCGATGAATTTCTTTTGAATGAAAATCCCTTCTTATTCGAATATGACTGCTTCACTGCAAAGAATCCTTGAAGGCCCTCCTTCTAGCGCCAATTTCCAAATTGACTTACTATAAATAGTAAGTGCTTCGTTTGACTTGAAATTTTACCAGCAGATAGCCTGGAGAATGCTGATCGCGGTGGTTTACACCGGTTTTCGAAAATTTTGACTTTTGACCCCTCTTTTCAGGCTCCGAAGTTGGAAACCCTAATTCGCTCTGCATGCATATCAAATGATCTCTGTTTCTCTTCATTTCTGTGGCACTGCGATCAGCTCGTGATTTTGAACTGCTGGGAAGCGGCTGCCGGGACACACCTGCTAAAAATAGCAAGTTCCTTAATGAGCGAGTATCCTCATTTGCATGTCACACCATCGCGAAGCTCTCGAAAAACCCATCAGGAATCACCTGACATGCAAAAGAAACCCTGACATGCAAACCCTAAAAATAGCCTCTGAAGGCTGAACTCTGAAAGTTATCGTCTTGCTTTGCATGTTATACTGTCGCGAAGGTCTCGAAAAACCCAGAAGGAATATCCAAACATGCAAAGAAAAACTCTGCGTCTGAACCCTGAAATTTGTCCCGGAAACAGGACTGCTAAAAATAGAAAGTCATCTGTTTTCGCTCAAATTTTGCATGCGAGCAGCCTGATGTGCTCTGAATGCCGTGTGATTGTCGGAATTTCAAAAATGTTGACGAATGGCCTGCAATTTCACACTTACTAAAAATAGTAAGTACCTCAGAATTCGATGGAAATCTGCTGAGAACCTGCTAAGAGCATGCTAACAACAATGTTAGTCTCAATTTTCAATTTATTCACCTCATTCGACCTCAGATTGGCAAGGAAGGCGGAAACCCTAATTTCAAACTTGGCCAAATTTCACTTGTTTAAGCTCAATGATGGGAACGTCCCCAGAAAGACAGACAGCAGAAAAGAGAGACAACAACAAAACGACCGAAAAGCAAAGCCAAAATTAGGGGGTCCCCATTTGCAATGGGGCGATGTGTGAAAAACGTCACAACAGGTGCTCTATGTTGTTTTCCAGCAATACAACTAGAACAAATAGCACTCGACTTCTCAAGTGAGCATCGTGCAAGCCAACCTTTGCAGCTGGTGCATACCGATTTGTGCGAGCCTATGCCACCTAGTCACAATAGCTACAAATACTTTCAGTTGTTTGTTGATGATCGTACTAGGAAAATGTGGGTATATTGCTTGCAGCATAAAGATGAAGCTCTATCATATTTCAAAGAGTTTCGCACTCAGGTGGAGAAAAATACAAATCACTGTATTCGTGTCCTCCACTCAGACCGAGGGGGGGAATACACCAACACAGAATTCTCCACATATCTGAAACTAAATGGAATTCAACGTCAATTGACTGCAACATACACACCTCAACAAAATGGAGTCGCTGAACAGAGAAATCGCATTATCGTGGAGATGGTCTGAAGTATGCTAAAAGATTCTCAACTAGAGCATGCATATTGGGCTGAAGCTATTCACACAGCAGTTTATCTTTTGAATCATGCACCAACCAAAGCACTTGATGGAATTACACTAGAAGAAGCATGGACAGGAGTAAAGCCTTCTATCTCTCATCTTCGTGTGTTTGGATGCACTGCCTATATGCACATTCCTAAAGAAAAAAGGAAGAAGCTAGATGAAAAATCAATGAAATGTATTCTTCTAGGATATAGTAATGAATCCAAAGCATATCGCCTTATGGATCCCAATACAAAGATGATATACATTAGTAGAGATGTAATTTTTGACGAGAAGAATGATGTAAGTTCTCCTGCATCATCATCTACTTCAGATAGTGCTCCTATTTTCAACATGGATGGTAAAAATGATGGGCATGTTGATAATCACTCAACACCCACCAATGTCACAAGACCTTTACCAAAGTGGTACACTAGTACCATTCGAGATGCTAAGTTAGATGGAGTCCCAGACACTTCCAGTTCAAGTCCAAGGACTCGCAGCATGGCTCGCAATGAGGTAAACTTTGCACTAATGACTTCAGTTGTTGAAAGTTTTGAGCCATCCAATGTTCAGGAAGCACTAGAATCAAAGCCTTGGAAAGAGGCTATGGATGCAAAGTATCAATCTCTAATGAAAAACAACACTTGGGAGCTTCTACCACTTGGTAAGAAAGCAATTGGTTGTAAATGGATTTTTAAAACTAAGTATAAAGCAGATGATAGTATAGATAAACATAAGGCTAGACTTGTAGCTAAGGGCTATGCCCGGAAAGAAGGAATGGACTATGAGGAAACATTTGCTCTCACTGCAAAGATAAAAACCATTAGAATGATTTTTGCTTTAGCTACTTAATTTGGATGGAAATTGTATCTAGAAATTGTATCAAATGGATGTAAAAAGTGCCTTTCTTAATGGGGACCTTAAGAAAGAGGTCTATATGACCTAACCAGAGGGATATGTTGCACCTGGTAAAGAGGAAAAGGTTTGTAAACTTGTCAAGTCCCTATATGGTCTCAAACAGGCTCCTAGAGCTTGTTATATAAAAATTGATGAACATCTGCTACAACATGGTTTTACTTGGCATCCATATGATCCAAATCTCTACCTCAAGGATCAAGGGGGGGATATTGTGATAATTATTGTATATGTTGATGACTTGGTTATCACAGGTAACTCAGAAGCAATGGTTGAAACATCCAAGAATGATCTCACGAAGACTTTTCATATGACAGATCTCGGGCTACTGCACAATTGTCTCGGCTTAGAGGTATGGCAAACAAATCATCATATCTTTGTATCTCAAAGGAAATATGCCAAGACACTGCTTGAGGAATTCAAAATGATGGATTCCAAACCCATGTCTACACCTATGGAATCAAGTTTACATTTATCTACATCTGATATATCTCCTCAGGTGAATGCAACTCTCTATCATCAAATGATTAGAGGTTTGATTTACCTAACATATACTAGACCAGATATCAGTTTTGTTGTTAATTATATTTCATGATTCATTCAAGAACCAAAGAAATGTCATTGGCTAGCAGCAAAAAGGCTCTTAAGGTTTCTCCATGGTACAATGGATCATGATTTGGAATACAAAAGAATGATCAATTCTTCTTAACTGGGTACACAGATGCAGATTATACAGGTTCTATTCATGATAGAAAATCCACTTTTGGATTTGTTTTCTTCCTCGGATCAGGTCCTATTTATTGGGGAAGTAAGAAGCAAGCCACAGTTGCTTGTTCCTCAATAGAGGCAGAATATCGTGCAGCAAGTGCAGCAGTTTGTGAAGCAGTTTGGTTACATCGCATATTAGAAGGATTGGGGGTACCACAAATCCAACCTACAGTCCTCTATTGTGACAATCAAAGTGTTCTCAAGCTTGTTCATAATCCAGTGTTTCATGAACGGACCAAGCATATTGAAGTTGACTATCACTACATACGAGAACATGTTCAACAAAACAGCATTCAGCTCCAATTCTACTCAACTCAGGAACAACGCGCTAATATCTTCACCAAGCCTCTTGCACGTGTGAAGTTTGAAAGTTTTCAGGATTCTCTTATTAGTACTTGTTGGCGTAAAAACTAACACCTCTGGAGTGCAGGTTTGTATGGACAGCTATGCACACTGCATAATGAGTGCTCTTCAAATTAGGAGGGGAAGCTCCCTCATAGTGTGGACAAAATGCTTGAAAAAGTAAGCTAAACTAATTCCTATCTTTTTGTCTCAGCTGAAAGAGGCACAAGGTTAAGAAAACCAAGAACGTTGCAGCTAAGGATTTTCTGGTTTCGCAGATCAGTAACTACAACTAAACTAACTACTTTAAATCTATCCAGTTTCCTCAAGAAAACAGAGCATGAGGAAACGGAGCAAGGTTTGACTATCTGACGATAAACAAGTATAGATTCTCAACTTGAAGGCAAGGTGGCACATCTATCAACTCAATCTAAACAAGTTTATTGGAAACAACAATATACGATAAACTAAGTACGGATTCTCAACTTGAAGGCAAGGTGGCACAACTATTAGCTCAATCCGAATAAGTTTATTGTTCACACACATCACACGATAACCCAGTACAGATTCTCTACTTGAAGGCAAGGTGGCACAACTATCATCTCAATCTGGACAAGTTTATTGAACACAAAACAGGAAAGAATTCACCATCACAATTGCATGAAACCCTATGTGGCATAACAATTCATTATAACAGCAAAAGCATGAACAGATAGAATGAGCAATATTGAGGGCAAGGTAGGCACAGCATATATTACTCTCTCGTGCAAAAGTTAATTACAAATGAGCAAAAGCTCTTATTTATATACATCAAGGTGTAGGTAACCCTAAAATCACCTCGAGTCAACTACAGTCTTGCAATGCATGCAAGATTTATTATTAAACCCTAATAAAGCAAACTATACAGTTAACTGGAAAACTACCATCAGTTAACCGATACATTTAACCTAAATGGACCATGTGCAAGCATGCACGTCCTTATTTAAAGCAAAGTTAACCGGACACTACCCTCAGTTAACTGGAAACCCTAACCCTAACTCTTGTGAAGATAATCCCAAGGAAGAGATAAGCATGTGTGAAATCAGCGAGTGAACTCAAGACTAAAAGTCGAGTTAACTGCTGCTCATGACTCAACCCTCGAAACTAACTGCAAGTTCCAACTGGCAGATCACTCCATGTCATCTCGGTCTAACACTTCGACCAAGAACTCATCAATCTCTCTATCATCTGGCACTTTGATGCTATCCAAAACAACAGTCTGTTTCTTCAGTTCTCTGCCACTTTCCTTGACTGTATGCATGCCTTCTCTAACATCTTCAGTCACCTTTCTAAAACTAGCTGCAATAACTGAAATATTTTCCAGCTTAGGCGCCATAGGTTCTCCTTCAAGGTTATCACGAATCAGCTTTTCGAACTCAGCTTGCACCTTGTCCAATTCAATATACGTGCCATCTTCAAGAAGGTAATGACACGGAATCTGAACAACAAAACCACTGACAAGTGCAAGTATTCCAATCACATCATCTTTCATTGAAAATAACTTGGTAGAGATCTTTTCGCATATTTCCATTTTGAGAAGGCACTGCTCTCTCCAAGTAAAAACCTTTTCTTGATCTTCATCAATCTCCAAGGCATCGTATGCAACAGACAACTGGGATATAAGAACACAATCCTTGGCTAAACTCTCTGCAACCGAAACCTCGAGCAACTGAATACCTTGATGAAGTTTATGTGCATCACTCCTCAACTGATACAAATCTGCAAGAAGATGTTGACCTGTAGCAACTAAGCTTTCAATCCAGTTATCCAAAAGTCTGCCATGACTGACTAACTGATCCAGTTTTCGTTGTTCTGCAGGTGTGTTTTGAGGAAGAACAGGCGCTCTACTTGGATTTCCGTGAACAAGATCAGAAATATATTGACGAAGTTGACCATTTTCAGCCTTAAGCAATGCCTTATCCTCTCCATCCTTCGTGATGCGTTCTTCAAGATTATTGGTAACAATCTTAAGAAGAGTCACGTCTGTCTCTCGAGTAGTCCTGCCAAGATTTGCCTTAGTGAAAGTAAAATCACCAACTTCGACTTCATCCAAGCTCTTACCCTCTGGAGGAACAGCAACTTCTATAACAATCTTTGATTCCGGAGTCTTCTCAATATGCACCTGTTTCTTGATTTTCTTGTTCGACCTTTTCTGATAAGGCTCACCGAACTCAGACAAATCAAGGTTATACGAAGGTTCTCGCCTCTGTCTTCCCAAAGACCTCTCGAGCCAACAAGACTGAACGATATCATCAATTCGAGGAGAGACTGTCCCTGATGTATCCACCTGTGGCGGTTCAGTTGTCTCCGATCCTACTTGAATTGGTGTCTCAGGCTCTGAATCTATGTCAATAGGTTGCACATGTGGCGAACTAGGAGGTGAAATGTGAGGTTCAGCCTAAATGACTGTCTCTACTGGAATCTCAAGAACATTCTCAACTTGCTTCTACTTCCTCTTACCAGTAGCTCTCTTCCCCGTATTTCCACTGAATTTAACTCCTTCAGGGGGAATCACAATAGCCTTGACCCGAGGTCTTGACCTAGAAGTAGAAGGCAATGAAGAAAAATCCTTTGGCGGCTCTGTCACAGGAACTGACTTTCGCTTCCGTTTACTCTCCAAGAATAGCTTGTTGGTCTTGATAACCGATCTGGAAACCTCCTCAATAGAAGTATTCTCCTTAGCATACCAATCTGGTGAACGAAGTTGAAATATACCGGGCCAATTTTTTCAATTTTTTAAAGGCAACTTACAATGAATCAAGCACCCGTTAAGGTTAGTCCGAAAACCAAAACGATGCTTAAAGTAACTCTAACCTGAATGTACACCAGGATCCTGATATGGGCAAGGTGTGAGCATTGGTCAGAGGGTCTCAAAAGTAAATGCTGGAAAAGAACTCTAACCAAGAGATGCGCCGGCGAACGACGAGCATTCGGTCAGAGGATCCCTATCTATTGCAATACTGGAAAATAGCTCAACACCAAGCATGTGCTACTCAATCCATGATGGATAAGAGGCGACCATATGGCGGAGACTAAGGAAATTACAATACAAACAAGTAAATAGGCGGCAAGCCAGCCTCTTCCACTTATTCAGTGGGCAGTTACAAACATTGAAATTGCAAGAATAATAAGATGCTGACAGTCCTACTGTTCAGCTTACAATATGATGAAGAACGCCTGCAATATCAAGTAAATAGAGCTCTTTAACCACAGCAAAGATAAGAGTGTCTTCCTCAATGTTTTCTCCAAGCTTCCTATCACATACTCAACTCAAAACCCACCCTAAATGCAAACTAATATGACTGTCACAAGGTCTGAAACTGGTAATCAGCAACACAGAATTAAATTGAAAGGATCACAATTCTCACAACTCTCAACCGTTTGACCCCAAATGAAATGCAACAGCCCTCTATGATCAAGGCGCCCAAGTGAGAACCAGAAAACAGACCCAATCTGCTATATTTTATTTCTTCTCAAATTTCCAAGCAAGTACAAAGGTACGGCCCAAGAGAAAGGGCGATTTTCTTCAAATAAAATCAGCACTTAATTAAAAATTATGAAACTTTGCACAAGTTGGCGCCTTCCCTAGACAAATGCAGATGTGAAGTACCCAGAATGCAATCTTTTTGTATTTTTGAATTATGAGTGAAAATGGCTATCAGCAATGAACTCAGCAACTACAGAAATTATCATGAAAATGCAAAATACTCAAATGCAGTGACAACTAACTCACAACAAAGCAATACCTCACTACAAAATGCACTCGAACAAGTAATCTCTCCACTAGGTGCTGTCTCACAAGCACGAAGTTGAGCCTAGCTAGGAGGCATTCATTCCTCGAAGCAATCCTCTCACCATTTCGGCAACATAACATTACTCAAGAAGTTGGATGCTGAAACTGAAGACCAAGACCTCCTTTTAAAGACTTGAGATGACTGTCCAGAAGCTTCTAGAAACCCAGCAATTTAAATTTGAGTAACTCCTTTTCCCTCCAAATGTGGCGTCCTTTTTGCCTTAAGCAATTTTGACTTTTTAATTTAATTTAAAATAACCTCCTCAAAAGGGCGTCCCTTTTTCAAGCATTAATATTTGAGCTTTACAATATAAAATACCCTCACGAGGCGCCACCCCTTCAATGACCACTTTTAAAAACAACTTAAGTTCAATCACTAGGCTAAAGGGGGGGTCAACAGCAGAATATAACATTAAACATGACTTTATTAAAAATAATTCAACTTATCTCTCCAAACGAGCCCCAAAGCCAAAGTTGAGCAAATCCAACTAAACATACTGAAGAAGAAGGTCAATCGAGCCGAAACCAACAGGACCACTGCCAGAAATAGAATTTACTAAAAATAGTAAATTCGTGAAAGTGCTCTGAATGCCAAAACGAACACACCACCGAAAAGCTCACGAGAAACCCAGAAGGAAACCGCAATTCAAACGCCAATCCGTGAGCACAAGAAACCACCAACCAAGAAACTCTAATTTCACCACCGAGAAGCCTACGGGTCTCCAGAATAGGCTAATGGTCAACCAAAAGAAGTCATGCTCGAGAAGGGGACATTACAGAAGTGGCTGCCGAGCAATTTGATCTCTGACATATGAATTGAGAACTTCTCCATCATCATCTGATAGATCATCAACATCTTCTGATAGGAAATCAGAGAGCTAACCAATAGTGAGTCTACAATAGTAACGACAACGAACCTCGAATTCATCTTCACAATTAGCCCAGAAATCCTCAAGTGCTGGCTTATGTGCAATCCCTCGCTCTAACCTGTTTGCATAATGACCCAAAGGATCATAAGAATGCCTCTCAGTATGAATTTTATACTTGAATCTTCCTATCTCAGTTGACAAGCTTGGCATCTGTTGCTGCATTGCATGTGAAAATTCCCAATGTGAATGGAAAATTAGCCGCAGTCTTATGACGACTGCGAAGAAAGAAATGAACATGTTGCATCTGCCTGAGAAACTCCATGAAGATGATCTTATCTGAAGGGTACCTCGGCAATATCAGGGGCTCTCCAACATATCCATAAACTCGGATGTATGTGAAAGTAGGGAACTGAATAAACCAATCCACCCAAGTCTCCATTGCTGATTTCGCCTCGGCAGAAATACGAATGTGCATTTCGTTGTCAAGATCTCTAACCGTCCTCATAAAAAAATGATCATTCACTGCTCGGAAGTCTTGCTCAGATGTAGAGAACTCCAACTGAGGATAATACTCATGAACACGCTGAACACCGAGAGTACCATTAGTTTTTAGAAACCTGTAGCTGCCTTGGAATGCAACTAAGTAGACCAAGTATGATATCATATGAAACTCATGAAACTTGAGAAAATTAGCAATCTGGTGATGTAAGCAATCACTAATTAACATAGCCCAATCAAAATGTTTTGTGCCATCAAGAATTCTGGAAATAAGGTAAAACATCCATGAACGGAAAGTGCTAGCATCCTGCTGACCCATAACTCGATTGAGCAAGGTTATCAAAACAGCAACCTCGTCCTTGAATTCACCACGGCCAAGCTTCTTAGGCATGTTAGTCTTCTGAACTTTCAGCCATTTCTGAGCCACCTTTCTTTGCGAACGCTGTTGATCTCCATCCCATATCTTCTCACAAGCTTCAATGACCACAGTAAAGTTATCTGAACGCGGAGAAATACCAAAACATTTTTCTATATCCTTCGGTTTGAGACTGCAAACAATTCTCCCGTCAACTGATCTGATTTGTCGCGAAGATGAGTCATAATGCTTGATGCAAGCAAGAACAAACTCAAGATCAAAAGTAGTAACAAGAATAGATGCCGCTGCCAGCAATCCGGAACGTTCAAGATTCTTCAACGAATTGCTGCTAACACCTTCTAGACTGCTCAGATTAACCACTGGATAAACATGATTTAGGTCTGTATCTAAAGTTTTAACAAATTATGCGTAAGAGCCGATTTGGCCTTGTAATCAATGAGATTGAACTGCATCTTGAAAATGACGACTTTTGACTGTAAAGTCGAATATACTTGAACTTTCTAGAAAAACTGAAAACCTCTGGACAAGGCTAAAAATAGCCTAAGACAGGAGAAATTTTCGAAGTTTTTCTGAAACATGGGTTTTGTGCACAATGGAATTTTGAACAAACCCAGATGATGCGATTTTCAAAAAGATGTGATTCAAGCCCACATGCAAAGAAATTTTTGGAAAAAAGCACAGAGCTTCAGAATGAAGGCTACGGGACAATTTTCTCGAAAGAATCTAAGACGTGGGTTTTGCTGCTGATGCTGAAGTATGCGAACCCAGATGATCAAACTCTGAAAATACGCTGAATTTCTTTGACATGCGAAGAAAGTACCTAAGATGAGAAATAGAAAAAATAAGACAGAAGATAGAAAGTTTTGCTTGTTCTGCTTCTGAAGAATTCGCCAATCTCTTTTCTGGAACTTGATGAAACCTGCATGCAAAGTGAAAATAAAGTCTGGAATCTTCTTCCTCTGCACAATCTGAATCCGTTGCTACGAAGAACGCTGAATACTGACACCTGTAGCACCTTTAGCTTGCTGTTCGCTCAAGAAGAATGTAGACTTCGAAGTTTGAAATGAAGAAATAATGGACGCCAAGGCTGAAATAAATAGGCTTTCATCATTGAAATTTGCATAAAGCACTAAAGCTTGAAAAATGGCGCTTGGCTTCTAATTGGACCTCATTTTAGTTAACTGAAACTAAAATATGCTAAATAAAACACCATGCTTTAGGGTTTTCCCTTTCAATCTTCAGTTGACAAATTATTTAAAGCAACATGCGATTTTACTTCAGTTGACAATCCTTGTTGAATTCGCCATCTTCATGCTTCACTAAATTCTTAAATTAAAGCTTCCCTTTCAGAACTTCAGTTGACATTTAAAGGAAAATGCGCCAACTTCACAAGGACTAAATTCATGCTTTAATTAGATATGGCGTCCCTTTTGAAAACTTCAGTTAACATTCAATGAAGCATCAACTTCACAAAATCTTCACAATTTCAACTAAAATTCACCATGCATGCAAACTTAAGTTGATTTTCAAGTATAACCTTCAGTTAAGTGAACATGCAATCAAGTTAACTCGACATGCAAGGGTGTTAACTGAACATGCAAACTAGTTAACTCGACATGCGAACTGAAAGATCACTCAACATGCCAATATATGAAATGAAGATGACAACCCAGAAATCGTTCAGTCTAACTATAGTCTGAACTCAAGTTAAGGCGCACCAGTCAACTTCTTTCAAAAACTCAACTTTGACCTCTTAAGGCGAATTCCAGACTAAGCCAATTTTTCATGAAAATTCAGACTTAAACCTCTTTCGAGACCTCTGTTCATCCTCTGACCCTGGCTGACTGACTACACCGATTGGCTGGCTGACAAGTGCATCGCAGAGTAGAACAAAAACTAATCAAAAGGTACCTTGAGACTGAACATCATAAAACTAGCATCTGAAGGCTCAAAAATCCAAGCGCCCTTTTCAAAAGCTGCTCTTTTTCTCAGACTTAGTCAAATTTTGACATCTGCATCTCGAACGAAGGAAAAAATAAATTCTTCATAACTTCTAATTTAACAACTTCCAGGACTGGATCACAGGTTCACTGCGGAGCTGACTTCATTCTGCAAGACAACTGCAAAGGTACATTTTTCCAGAAAACATCATCTGAGGGGTGAAAAATAGGGGCACCTTTTTGAAAAGTTGCTCTTTTCATTCCAGACTAGGCCATTTCCGGAATTGACCAAAATAACACTAAAATTCCAACTGCAAGCTGCTGAGTCATCTTCTGATCTGACGGAGACAGGCAACGGAAAGCTGAACATAATACGGACACATTGGATAACTAAGATCATCAAAAAGAAGGCATTGAAGGCTTGAAAAGCTCAGGCGCCTTTATGAAAAAGTGTTCTTTTGCTCATTCCTTTGATATTTTGACTAAGATTTGACATCATGTTTGACCTCAAGTTCAGGCACTTCTGCAACTCAGATTCACCCACTGACGGATGCGTCACGAAGCTCGAACAAATGTGAGACAAACATCTTAGGTGGCATTTAGTCAAAAACCTTCATTTGATACCTCAAAAAGATGGGCGCCTTTTTCAAAAGCTGCTCTTTTTCCCAGTGTTGGCCATTTCTGGCTCTTCTCTCGTTTTGCACTATATCTTCCATAACTTGCATGAAACAGGTCCGTTTGACAAGCTTGATAGTCCATTGCGAAGCTGACGTGATGCCGGACAAATGTCTGTTGGAGGTAACAAACCCTAAAAACAGGATTTGAGCCCCTAAAAGATAGGGCGCCCATTTGAAAATGTGCTCCCCTCTCCAGAGAGAATTTTGATGATTTTTCTTCAGATTTTCACTGTTCTCAAATTTCTTCAGTAACAGACTGACTTGACACTAACACCAACTCCATATTTAAAAACCCCAAAAACGATCTTCTGACATCACTTTAACAAGATTAAGACTCAATTAAGCAAAATGCCTTAGTGAAGCAAAAATTTTGGTTTTGGGTACAACAATACTTTAAAGAAATTATGTAATAAGGGGGGAATGTTGGGTATTCCATCATTCTTTCCACGTAGATAGGTTGATTGTTAGTTTGTTTATGTTTTGTTATTATTTGTTTTGGGTTGTTTTGTTACGTGTGATAATTGGCTATATATTGTGAACCATGTGAGTGCTATTTCAAGCACTTTGTTCACCACCATCAGATGTATATAAACCCATATGATAATAAAGTTGGGTAATTCGATTGCTCCACAAAATTTGATAAGGACCAAAAGGCATATTATAAATATCAAATAATATAACTTAAGTTGTCAACTTTCCAATTCCGACTCCAAGAAAGCCAGAGACACCTCTACATATATTGCCCTGCCATAAATAGAAATTGAATGTTGCACTGCTACCAAACTGCAATACCAAAAGTAGCACTTACTAAAAATAGCATATTTCTAAAAATAGTAAGTGACTCCAAACTACGTTTGAGCACAAACCGGGCAGTCGTCGTAACTTACTAAAAATAGTAAGTCCAAAAATATCCTTTGATTGAAATGCATGTCGCACCACTTTGAAGCTCTCTGAAAACCCAGAAAGACCTAGAGACAAACTACCAAGCTCCTGCATGCAACCCCTGAAAACTCCGAAGGAAACCTCCTAGAAAATACGAAACCCTAATTCTGCCTCCGACTAGCCTACGGGCCTCCAAAAATAGGCTAATGGTCACTAGAAAGCATAGGGCTAAAAATGGGGACATTACACCATCCAACTGTAACTCATTATCATTTCTATCATGGTCATCACTATCCTTATCATCTTACTCTTAGGTTTGCTAATCATGATCTTATTCCTCATTGACGAGACCCTGCTTAATTCCATTATGGAAATATCATGCTCAACATCACCAACTCCGTCCCTTACCATTTGCAAATCTACATAAATTATTATACATTTTCCTTCAAATGCCTTCCTATAGACTATCTTGTTCCACTATTTCCATGTCCACTATATGAGTTTGTTGTAGGCCAGTTTAGGAAAGTGCTTTCTTTGTAGCCTACTCACATCAACTAAAAGCGGTGGCATAATTAGGTAGATAACAATTTTTTTTTCTCGCTATAAGTTTTGTCAAATTTCAAGGATTCTTAGTAAGCTTCTCCTCCATCTTCCATGATGATTTCTCCCAAGCTAAAGGTGGGGGTATGTTACTCCACAATAACTTCCATCTAAACACTAATGTAAGGGTTTGAAGAAATACTTTGTATTCCTTGATCTGCTATCAAGGGAATGCCCCCATGCATACATCATACACAAGATTGTATGAAAGGTCATTTAGAAGCCCTTTGATCAACAAGACAACACATCACTCAACTTTGAGAACTAGTACTTTGACTAGTTGTATATACTCCCATCTGCAAGACCCTACATATAGGGAATAAACCAAATTGGCAAATCAAAGTTAGTAATGTCCCCAATTGATCTACAACAAATAAGATCTTGCAAATTCTTGAGGGGATCATTCTTCAAGAGGATTATTTGGTTTACAAACTCTTTTGCACTTGTCAAATATCATGTTGACTCCTCTAAGTTTCTTCCCTAAATATCCTCATGGTGCAAATGGTTATTACCTCTATGGTATACATCAATAAAATATTTCTTCTATTCCCTTGTGATTGTCTTGTTTTCTAGTCTCTCTCTTATTCATGGCAATTATAGGACTCCATGAAAGCCTTATTGTTCGAAAGAAATTTCCACCATCTCCTTCACAACCATAAAACTTAATTTAGTTGTTTCCAAATCTTAGTTTTTGTAAAGAACTACAGATACTTCCTAGTAGAAATTTGTCCTCTTGTTGAAAATTGGTGTTTGGGCTATATGAGGATCACTATCTTTTGCAAAATTTTGGCCATGAGGAGTTGTTGATTTTTTTTCACCAATGGAAAACCCTATTCGCAAAGGAAAATAAGTCTTCCTTTCTTTTAGGCTCACCTTCTTCATGAACATCATTTCCTTTGCAGCTAGAAGCCTGCTTTTGGGCATATGCCCCAATGCATCTAATTGTTTGCAGGAGACATAAATAACAATATTAGTACTTGAAGTATGAACTACCCCTTACGTATATCTTAGAATGAGTGCCTCACAATTCTCCTAGAAAGTTGCTCTAAACCTCTTTGAGACATTTAAATCTTCAAAATCTTCCATTAACAAGATTAGTCCTCCATGGTTCTTCAACTTCTCTATGGAAACCCATCAGTACTATGCTAATATCTTCTCTACAATACACTAGGGTTTCTTAAAACATTTCATTGACTAACTCCTTTCAACAATATCCTTTCCAAGAAAAAAGTAATTCTCTTCATGAGATGTTCAAAATTCATCTGAAATCCTCAAGGAATTAGTTTGGAATTTCAACAAATAGTTTGCATACAATATGTTTTTTTTATCCTTCTACCAAACAATTGCATATGAGCTTTGACAGAACCACCAAAAGGAATTTGGGCATCTCAAGCACCGGCTATATCATAAGAGATGAAAAGGGGAAATTATTGACTACCACTTCAAAGAAGCACATGACTTGGTGTTAGGCCTCAAGGTATGTTTTCCTAATAGTCTACAGTATGTGTAGGTTGAAGGAGATTAGATGATAATCATCAATGCTCTCAGGAAAAATTCCACTCCTGGCTGGAAATTGAACATATTGAGTGTGGCATGGCCATTGTTAGATTCCTTAGTAGAATTTAGTGTGCAACACATATTGTAATGCCCCTGAATATTTGGTTTGAGCCTTGAATAATTAGAAAAAATAATTCTTTATGGCTCAATTATAAAAAATAATTAAAAAATAACATTTTAATTCATAAAAAGTGTGCACAATTTGGAGAATAAAAAAATAAAATAATTCAAATTTAAAAAGTGAATTTGGGCGCCCAAATTGGGTCGGCCAAATTGGAGGGAAAAGGCAAGTTTGGTATAAATACAAGATCATTGGGAGGCATTTGATCAAAGAAACACCACTCTAGCACATACAATGAAAAAGAAGCACATGACTTGGTGTTAGGCCTCAAGGTATGTTTTCCTAATAGTCTACAGTATGTGTAGGTTGAATGTGATGAGCCCTGCTGGCTCACAACTAAAACCCTTGTATTATTCTTATCTTTTTATGTTTTTTTAGTTTTTTAGAGAAATTTCTAGAGAGAAGTAGAAGGGGCGATTTCACATAAATGCTCATAAAACTCAAATCTAGGCTAAAATTTATAGAATGGAAGTGCAGAAGTTATTAAATAACTGAAACAAAGAGATTACAAGTTCCAAACATACCCGAAATGCTCTAGATTATTTAAATAAGAAATTATTCCAATTTTCCAGCCAAGAAAGGTGAAAACTGACAAATCCAAGCGTAGAAGACTACAAAATGATTTCTCCAGCCTAGAAACTGAGGCAAACGAATTGTAGAAGCTAGGCGCCAAGGATGCAAGAAAGAAACAGCCAAAAATGAAGGCGTTTTAGCCTGCAGGAGAATCTCGCCTTCCCAAAGGAGTACACCAAGCAAGAACAAAGTGACTTTTTGAAGATCCTGAGAGTCCTTTCTGAATCAAACCCTCTGCAGAAGAATGGTGTCCAAAAGTGAAGCCTACTGCCTTATTTCAAATTGGAAATTGCTGAAAAGAAATCTGATGAAGCACAAATGAACTTCTGGATGAAGCTCTCACACCTGTAATCATTCAACTAGTATCTCACAGCCTCACAATTACAGATTCAATGAAGAATTGACGCTCTCCAATGAAGGTTTTCCTGAAACCCTTGTCCTTAGACAAAAATCCACAGAGAAGAATAAATTATGCAAAGTCAAATGATCAAAGATGAGTTTGATTTGCAATTTCTCCCTTTTATGCAAAAAGGCACGCACTTCTTGAAGAGCAACGCACTTTTGGTCATTTAAATACATTAAAATGTATTTAATTACCTTTTCAATAGTTATAAATTAAATCTTTGAAGTGGGCGCACCTTTTGAGTCACTTAAGTGATTTAATTTACCACTTTATAAACCTTAAGTCACTTTTAGATTTATTTAAGTGATTTTTTTAATCTTTTTATAAAGTTAATTTGACTTTATAATATTCCATTTAAGCTAAATAATTAACTTAACCACTTAAATAATCATAACTCTCTCCAAACTCAGTATTTTTTTGTGCCGTCAGAAGCTGGCGAACACTGCGCTACAGATGCCTGCACTGAATCCGCTACTGGAATGAAGGAGTGGGAACGTCAATTACCCACCAAAACGGCCACTGACTCCCTAACCAAGAACTGTCACCCTACGAGAGTCTGAGTAATACGCTAACCAACATCAAACAGGATCACGCTGAAAAAGGGGACATTACATTGAAGGAGATTAGATGATAATCATCAATGCTAGCTGGAAATTGCGCCAAATTGGGTCGGCCAAATTGGAGGGAAAAGGCAAGTTTGGTATAAATACAAGATCATTGGGAGGCATTTGATCAAAGAAGCACCACTCTAGCACATACAATGAAAAAGAAGCACATGACTTGGTGTTAGGCCTCAAGGTATGTTTTCCTAATAGTCTACAGTATGTGTAGGTTGAAGGAGATTAGATGATAATCATCAATGCTCTCAGGAGAAATTCCACTCCTAGCTAGAAATTGAACATATTGAGTGTGGCATGGCCATTGTTAGATTCCTTAGTAGAATTTAGTGTGCAACACATATTGTAATGCCCCCGAATATTTGGTTTGAGCCTTGAATAATTAGAAAAAATAATTCTTTATGGCTCAATTATTTTTATTTGGCTTGGCAGACTTGGAGGATATTTTCCCATGATTTATTATTAATTTTTATGATGCCAAAATATTTTTATGATTTTTCTATGATGTTGGGCGGCCCCTTTTGGAGGATAAAAGGAGGGAAAAAATAATTAAAAAATAATATTTTAATTCATAAAAAATATGCCCAATTTGGAGAATAAAAAAAGAAAATAATTCAAATTTAAAAAGTGAATTTGGGCGCCCAAATTGGGTCAGCCAAATTGGAGGGAAAAGGCAAGTTTGGTATAAATACAAGATCATTGGGAGGCATTTGATCATCGTGCATATTATCTTTAGTTTGAATCAGCAATTTGTTGCTTCTATTCCAAGGACGAAAACCCTTGTGAATTGTGGGTAAGTTGGATGAAAACCTTTGTGAATTGTGGGTGAGTTGGACGAAAACCTGTTCATCTTGGGAAGGCTTCATAATGGAGGTCTACTTGTGCTTCATTGCTATTTGACGAAGGAGAAGAGCAGAATTTCAAATCAGATTTGAAGAAGGTGAGATTTGTTGCATATTGGCTAGGGTTTCACCCTAGGTTTGAGCCCCACTACCTAGAGAAGGAGCACCTTTCTTTTGGAGGGTGATTTTGGTGTTTGATGGGAGTTAGGGTTTAATAACATCTTCAGATTTGTAGCAGCAGCATATCAGACCTAATTCGCCATTGTTTGTGGAGTGACTTTTGGTGCTTATTGTCATCATTGCTTAGGGTTTTGCCCTAAATTTTGAGTACCATCATTTGGAGTTGTTCGGAGGGTTGTTGTGCATCAATTGTCATTTTGGAGCATAAAAACCCTAGCAGACTTATTGAAGAACTAAGAAATCAGATTTGGAGCAGATCTCCTTGTTGTTAAAGAGTGGAAGACATAGGGTTTCGTGCCCTAATTGGAGTGCTGCCCTTGGGAGATCATTTCTATCAATTTCTTGGGTCATTTGCTATTGATTTTTGGTATGTACATGCCTAATTTAAAGTCTGATTTGTAACAGCAAAGATCCGATGTATTATTGGGCATGATTGGCCTATTGTTTGAATATAACTTGCATATTTCAGAATTATAATTTATAGTAGTAGTTGTTCAACTCAGAAAATCAGATTTTGTTTCATGTTTATAATTGCAATTCGATGATGTTTTGGTTGGTTAATCATGTTTGGAAATAAAATCAGAAGGACTCATAATTGCTTTGTTATTGGAGCCTTTGGTTGCTTTTGTGTTTTCTGTCCTTGTCTGATTGCAATCAGAAAGTTAGATCAGAATCTAGGGTTTGAGCAGAAAACAAAAATTCAGAAAATTAGGGAAGAATTCAGAAGTTGGAAATCAGAGATTTAGGGCTGATCCCATTGGGGATATTACACATATATAGAGAAGATAATCAAGAGGCATACTTGTTAGAAAATTCCGTAATCACTTGTCACAAAGAAATGAGAATCACTTTTCAAGCAAACAATTGGGCTGAGCTTGAGGCTAGATTAGTGTGTTTTACCTACAATCACTGGGATAGATATCACAAGGAGCAAGATCAGTACTAAGCATATTGCAAGGGCTGATATCAACAAGATTCACATCCCTCAGAAGAAGCTGAAGGCAGCATTAGTAATCTACAATGATGAGAACGGTGAAGAGGACCTCAGCGGGATCTTCCCCTGCTCTACGCTTAGGTCTGCCCAGAAGTTATGGTGATTCTCATTATAGCTAAGAGCTGGATTGTTTGCAGGTAGCTTGATATGCAACCATTGTTGGTCAAAAGGAGGCAACCAAAGGAAAGGTGCTAGCTACAGTGAAAGCTATATCTTGCTCCAATGGTAACATCTAACAAAATGATAATATTTTGTCTACTCTCAATAAGTTTTGCTTTCTTTGTTGTCATGGGAACTTGTGCCCCTCTTGACTTCTGTAATTTTTGGATTTTAATACAAGGGGAGTGACCCCATCTAGTCACAAATTACCTATCAAAAAAATATATAATATATAATATGTATATAGATATTATATTAATATATAATATAAAATATTTAAGTATATTTTCAATATTATAGATTATATATAATATATTAAGATATATTATGTGTTATTCAATTATATATGTATATATGTATATATTCGCGGGGGTTGCTCTCTACCGCGTCAACAATGGAGTTTGGTTACCCTGGTGTTAAGGGGAGGCTCCTTGGTGAAGTGGTGGGGCTTTTTGCCTATAGTGCCAACAACCAAGGCCCAAACCTTAATATCTTTTTTTAAGTGGGCGGCTAGGCAAGCAACTTTCCACACTAGCAGTTGTGGAAAGTCTGTGGCGATATCGATACTGTTTGAGCAACTTTGCTTCACAAGCAAGGCTATGAAGCGATTATCTGGCTTCTGACGGTTGATGTGGTGGAGATCGAAGTGTTGGTTTTGCTGGCTACCTACATGGCAATGTCATCCTGGGTAATTGGCGGCGGAGTATGAATATTGATTGCCCCTAACAGAATTTAAGTTTGCAATCCTTTCAAAGTTAATGATGAAGGTGTCAAGTGTAATACGAAGCTTGCATCCGTTACTTGGCTTGTCTTTTCACCTACGTGTTGGGTTTGTAGGTAGTGACTTTCTTGCGTGCGGTGGAGCTTGTGCATCAAATTTAGGATGGTTTTCCGCAAGGCACAAATAATCAAGTTCAGTTTAATTACGGTAAGGACAAGATTACACCGATTGAAATATGCTAACCAATTTTTTCGAAGGAATTACACAACATAGACCAGCACTAGCCAACTTGATTAGCGTTAGCTCCAAATAGGAAAACAAACTTGAAAAAACTCACACCAAGAATGCACACTCAATCCCAAGGAGGGATAGGTGTTGTCATATGGCGGAGGAGCTAATTGAAAAACAAGTACTTGAATTTAACAAACTCAACGTCAAGAATGTGCACACAAGATCCCGCTGAGGGCGAGGTGCTAACATATGACAGAGTGATTACTTAGAATTGAAACTAGTAGGCGGATAACCAACCATGAAGCTACAGTAATCTAATTCATCCGCTGCGGCGGGCATCCACAGAATTGTGGGGATTCACCACTTGAAGTGGGTACAATGATATAACAAGTTCTTTCTCCGCACTGGCGGTAAACCGTCCAGGGGTAATTAATTGGAAATATAACAAGTAGTTGCAGCAATAACATAGGTTAGATTAGTACTACTAATCAAAACCTTACAATTCAAAAGACTGCAAAAACATGTATTACAATGATAGAGAAATAAGATTAGAAGATAAGAATGAATTCCAATGATGTTTTTTTGCTCTCCAATGATAGAATTATGATCAAAACAGAAAACTTATGAATCTGATATAAAATCCTGAGTTCTGGAATTTCTTATCAACAAACTGGAAATCAATAAAATATTCATAACTCACTCATTTCACCTCCAAGTCGAATGAGACTGAATGCAATGGACTTCTGAAAGGTAGGCGACCAAGCTAGGATGAAGAAACAGCAACAAATCTCGTTCTTTATTTTCTGACACAATTCCCAATGCAAACTGAAAGGTACGGCCTTGAGAAGGGGTGATTTTTACTTTAAAAATTGGAGACTTCAAAATAAAATCTCAAACTTGGAGGAAAGGGGCGCCCTTGTCAAACAATTGCAATGCAAAAGTACCCAGAACCAAATAAATTTTATTCCAAGAGCTGCTAACAAAATTCACTTTCAGCTGTAGATGCATCAGCAACTTCAAAATCTGGAAATTTCATCAAAACTTCAACTATGAGCACAAATCTGCTAGTCTGGATGAGAAGCAGCAAAGTCCAACTAGGTGTTGTATTTTAAACACGAAATTGGATAATGGCTAGGAGGTAGCATCCTCGAAGCAAGAGTTCAAATGTCATTCCGACAGCATAACAGTATGATAACATGAATGGATGTAAAGCTGGAGCAAAAACCTTCATTAAATAGAAGCTTACAAAACTCTTCAGATTCCTGAGAAGGTACACCAAAAGACATAGGAGTCTTTTCAAATTTCCAAAAAACAATCAACCTCTCAAGATGGCGTCCTTTTTGCATATTATGAATCACTTTATTTAAAAAGAATCTCATTTAAAAGTGGCGTCCACTTTTACCAAGGAAAAAGGCAATAAATAAAATATAATTAATTCCTCATGAAGGCGTCCCCCTTCCAAGTCCACTTTTTAAACACAACATAAAGTTGTTCTCCTAGGCCAAGGGGGTCAACTGCAAATAATAACATAATTGCCTTGATTCTCCAAAATTAAACCATTAAAAGCCAAACTTGAATTGCAAGAGATGCTTCAACTGAAAATGAAGCCCTGAAAGCTAACAAACTCCATACTGCTAAAAATAGAATTTACTATAAATAGTAAACTCTCAAAAATGCCAAAGAACCACAGAACTGGAAACCCTAATTTTTCCTCACACACACCTACAGGTTTCCGGAATAGGCTGATGAGTGTCAGGACAGATTACTGATGAGAAGGGGACATTACACCGATTCACAAGATAATTTTGAGGACATGGCATTTATTGGCATAATCTTTACACGCCATAAGAATGGTAGTTTTGTTATCTACGAATTTGAAGCGAAGTTGGGAAGGATGGCACAGCTTTCAAAATTTGTGGTTTGCATGTCTATCGAGACCCTGATGAGCCTGCAGACACACCAATTCAATTGGACAATGTTGTAAGGAAAATGGCGTTTCATGGGGCTATCTCCGACCAAAGGCTCAAACGAGTGCTCAAGAAATACGATTCCCTCATACTAGCAGCGGTGAAGATGGTCCTGGGGAAGGGCTTCCTGGGGGATTCGGAGTCATATCGAGTGGACACCAACATCACATCGCGCTTCCTGGCAGTGGTTTTGGATATAAGGATGGCGAAGAAGGATGTCAAGGCTCTGGTAAGGAAGGCTTTTAAGGCAGATCTGTTGATTGGTCTCAAGGAAATTCTCTATGCAACCTCACCTAGAATGGGGATCCCCTGGCCATGTGATTTGCCTATGATTCATGTGCCGCGAGAAGTAGTGAAATACTACCCCTTTGTCCTCGATATCAAAGGCATGGCCCTGGTGGAGCACAAGCAATTGGTGGCGGTTGGGGTTGGCTATCTTCAGCAGGTGTTGAATCTTCCTCCGACTTCGGGTGCCAATTGGATTCCAAACTTCAAAGCCTTTGCCCATGAAATGGATTTCTTGGCAAGTAGGACTATTTAGATCTGCAATCAGGGTCTATATGTAATTGTTGATGCTATATGTATGTATCTAGGGGCGGGGGTCTGGTTCATATCTATGCTATGGTCTCGGTTATTGTCTAGTTTGGCTTTGGTTCCGATGTTTGGTTGTTGTGTCTGGATGTTTGGTCTGGTGGGGAAGGTCTGGTTAGCAGTCTTTGGCAGTATGAATCTGCATTTTGGGATCTCCTGCTTAGCAAATGTTTTGTAAACTTTTTTGCTACATCAATATAATCTCTATATTACGAATCAAAAAAAAAGGGATTATATATGTATATATAATATATATATATGTATTGTAGATAAGGGGGATTCGCTACTCATGAGTCCCTTTATTCTCAAGAGATTCCCAAGGGGCGAACTGCCATAAACTACCTCAAAGAACAATGCGAGAGTTCTAGAAACGGAAAGAGCAGATCACAAAGGTTTTCTAGACAAATTGACGAGCTCTCGGCCAAAGGATGGCAGCGCAGAATACGGATGACAGTGTGGCGCACTGGCGTCCCAAAGGCGCGTTGGCGTCCCAAAGGTGCGTCGGCACCTCGTACGGACCAGAAAGAGAGAATATCCCATAAAACAACAAGGCGACTACTAATAATCTAGTTACTGAGAACTTCCGGAATGCGAGAAAGTAACAGAAAGTAATAAGACTGAAATAAGGTAAAGTAAATGATAGAACTAAAGAGGATAGAGAAAGAAAACTTCTCACAACAATCCAAGTAATGAAGCCTCCAACACATGAACGTCTTCAATACCTGCATACATGAGATCTGGAGAAAATGTTGGGGCTGTATAGGGGTTTGCCTAAGTCAAAACCCCGTTTTGGTGTTCCCACCTCCATGGACAACTAAATAGATAGAGAGAAATGAACAAAGGAGTGATAAAAGCAATCCCCGCTCGAGGAGGAGAACCCATATCACAAAATGGAGATGCAATCGATAGGGGATGTGTGAAATCCCAAGATGCTCGTAAGCACAAGATAAGGGAGATATCAGCTGCAAGGCTTAAGGAAGCCAAAGAGGGAGAGCAAGATAGTTGCAAGAGTCGAGAGTGTTGTAGAGGGCACTACGAGAACGCAAAAGTGTTGTAAAAGCTTGAGAGCTTGAGGCTACTGTAACAAACAAGAGAGTTGTGCAAGCAAGACGGGGGGATGTTTGAGAGAGGAGCCAAGAAGCAGAAGGCCAAATGAATTGAAAAGATAGCATTTGAAGAGGGAAAAGAAGCTTCCCGAGCCATTACAAGGCATCCCAAGCCGTTACCACCTACAAAACTTTGTTGACAAGTGGCAAACAAGTTCGGAAACGATCGTTTGAATGTTGAAATGTCACGGGATGCTAGCGCGGCGCACGGACATTTGTGCGGCGCACTAGTGTCCAGACACATCACGCTACAAAATGACGAGAACGGCAGAAGCAACAAGTTTGACGCAAAGCTGATGCGCGAAGGTAGCTGCTAAAAAGGGGTCCTGAGCATCTTGAGAGGGAAAAAGGCTGATGCAAGGGCTAAAATGATGTAATATCCCTTGAGAAATTTGGCCTTAAATTGCTGATTTGATGCTCAAGGAATATCGTCAAACACTTGGCCAACAATCCTATTCTTGCTGTTGATTGATTGTTTTTGTGTTTTTGTAGTTTTGGATGCAATTTGTAATGCTGATATAACTTGAAAATATGAACTAAGATGACTGAAATAGATTGCAACAACTGTATGAAGCTTGACCATGCAAGAATATGACATGAAACATGCATCTATACTTAATTGGCATTTCTACAAACATTTGACATGCATCCTAAGGACTGAAATATTCATCTACAGCATATGGCATTTTCCCAAACACTTGTCATGCAAACTTTATATGCAAATGATCACTTAAAGCTAATAGACATTTAGACAAACATATAGCATGCAACCTTATGTCTCCTTCATTAGATACAAATCCAAGTACAAAGCTCATATACAATGCTGATATGATGATTACAACTACTCAATATGCAATGCCAAGACTCTTGGCTTACAATGAAATGATCTTACACAAGTCTGATATAAATGTGCACCTACAGCCCCAATATGGCAACGCCTATTACAATCTGATGTGACAATGCAAACTATGTTAAATGTCATGAAAGAACCTGGTATGAAGGTGCTGAAATGACTGAAGGTGAAGTGGCAAACTTGTCCAGCAACAACCAACAATTATGATGTTTGCTAAATGAAGAATCAAACCTCCCAAAGCTGCCACCCCAGTTCTGGAAGTGCAGACCCAAATAAAAATAATTGCAGACTTTGTCCACCTTGCAATACCTCCTAGAATCATAGTTGTCGGGAGACGCATCTCCCCTCCTCTGAGACGCGTCTCGGAGACGGAGACGCGTCTCTAACACCGCACCAATACCCTAGGACGTCTTCAGGTGCCTGAAAACTTTTCAAAAGTCTCCCGCCGTCTCCCAAGTCTCCAGCTCTAGAAAGTGGCGTCTCCCGCGAAGTCTCCCGTCAAGTATCCTGCATTTCAAAGACCAAACATAAAGCAAAAAACCTAAATTGCAATTTTTAAAAGGTAGACGCATCATTTAGCACGCGATATTAGACTTCAGTTAGTAAGTTACAGACTTACAATATTTACTGTATTTTAAATTTTAATTTTTTCTACCTCTACCATGCTTATCCATCTCCAACTCTCCAGTCTCCCGTTCTTTTTGAATGTGAAATGTCGGTTGGGCCTGGATATCTTCAAGTTCATGTTGTGCACATTATTATAGTGCAAGGCTAATACTAATAGTAATTTTTGATTTTTCAAATTGTTTTATAATTTATTTTATATTTAGCATCAGCCATCACCAGTAATCTCCACAAGAGCATTGCCCCTGTTTAAAATCGTGGCATATTCCATGATTTTAAACAGGGGCAATGGTCTTGTGGAGATTACTGGTGATGCTAAATAAAACAATCTGAAAAATAGCATCACCAGTAATCTCCACAAGAGAAATGTTGTTGTGGATATTACTGGTGATGCTAAATAAAACAATTTGAATTTTTTTAAATTAGGCTTGCACTATATATTATTAATTTTTATATTAAAAAACAATGGCATCTCCAAATACCCCGTCTCCTATTTTCAAAAAAATGTCGTACCGGTACCGGTACTAGTCTCCCGTACCAATACCAGTACCAATCTCGTAGCAACTATGCCTAGAATGGTCGCCAAGCTTCCCCAAGTGGAACGCTCAATTACCCAAGACAAATTGATGTAAGAATGAAGCACTATGATCAAAAATCTGAAGACACCTTGTGCAAACGACCTCCAGCTATGACTGTAAAAATGTTGCAATATATATATATATATATATATAATTCAAACCAGCTCTTGCAATAGAAATATGCCTTCCTTGATGCCAAAATTGTCCTTCCTAAAGGACTGAAAATATCTCCTCAACTGAAAATATGATGCTCCAAATCGAATCTCCAAAATTGGGCCCTTGGCCACACAATTTTGCACAATGAAGACTAAAATATCTCCTCTCAACTCCAACTAAGGTTGATATTTCACAACCGAAACCAGTACCTTAGAGTCTTCAAACCCTCAGGCAAATTGCTAAGCATTCAACTCAGTTTCTTACCACACAGGTAAAGAGTAATGAATTCCAAATCAAGTGAGTTCAAATGCTTAGCCAACAACTTCTTAAATAGATTTCTCAATCACCTCCAGGAAGCTTCTAGAATAAAATATTATTTTATTATTTAAGTGACTTTATGATATATCATTTTATTATAGTCACTTTATTAAATTAATTATAATAAAGTTACCTTTGAAATATTATTTTATTAAGATAACTTTATTAAATAATTAATTTAATACTCCACTTTAATTTAATTAAAATAATCAATTAGTCATCCTTATGAAATATCAATATTTGGATAACTTAATGAATTAATTAAATTAAATTACTCTGCTTCCAATTCAGGGACATGACAAATGAGCCTACACAAGTGCTAAGGGAGTGGACACTAAAGTGGATACAAGAATGTATGTGAAATTGCAAGGGGTGCAATTTTACGACATTACATGTATGTATGTATATAAGTATTTATTTTTCTTTCTTTCCTTTTTCCTCCTTACTTGTCCTTTGATTTCCATTCCTCTTGTCACTTCCCCATCCCTACATACTTTTTAAGTGTCAACTCTGCTATCCAAATCATAATTCTCTCCTCATTCTAATGATGGATCACTAAGTGTGATCTAAAATGTTAATGCAAAAATACACAGTTTAATCCAAGATTCCAAAAGCAATTTCAACCAATTTGAAAACCCACAATAAACCATACAGGATGATTCTACACTAAACAATGGCATTTGAGTTCCTTTCCTTAATCTGCTGAAAATGAAACTCTTGTTCTTTCCTTAATAAAATAAGGGCATGATAACAAATGAGGTGCCTTTATGACCCACGCACTTTTGGTGTTCTATTATCCTGGCAACAAACAGCTAGGCATATGAGTGTATGTTGTTATTCATGCTCTTTAAACTTATACCCCTTCTCTGACAGCACACTTCTGATCACAAGCACTGTTTTTGATCTTTTGGAAACTTGGCCTTTTATTCTCAACAGCACACACTTCGAGAGTTGAAACTTTTTTTATCATTTTATGAAATATACCCCAATGGGGATCTGCCCTAAAATTCAGATTTTTATTTCTGCTCAAACCCTAATTCTAATTTGTGATTTTCATTTTTTGATTTCAAACAAAATAACACAGTGAACATACAGGTGCCCAAACATGACAAATAAACATGCCAAATGATGCTACCAATTGATATTCATATCAAACATGAAATCCACCATGAAAAACACAAGATAGGTGAAATGTTCCCCCTTAATTTTTTCCCAAATTTAACACAACAAACCAGCACCAACACTGATTAGCATTAGCTCCAAAATCCAAATCAGCTTGTAAAGTATCCCTCACCAAGATCCCGGAGTGGGCGAGGTGATAGCATATGGTTCAGGGATCGTTAGCAACAAAACTGAACTAAAAGTACATTCATCTGCTGACAGCAAGCATCCACAAGGCAGTGGGAATACTCCACTTATTCAGTGGGTGAGATTATTACAAACTTAAGGTGGCAAGCCAGCCATGAAATCCTCTCTTCCACTTGTTCAATGGGGGGAATACAGTCCTCACTACCACTTAATTTCGTGGGGGGAAATTAACAATCAAAGAAAGATGATTATTTAAACTCAACCACTTAATCGTGGGAGTGTATACAAACATAAATTGCAGCAATAATAAATAACAACTGTTAGTACTACTAACTAGCTTTACAATGAATGAATTTAGCTGCAAAACTTATTAGAATGAAGGCCAAATAAGATAAATGAATTAAGGATACTATCCTTAACTTAATACAATGCAAACAATCAGATTTTAGCCTCATAAACTCAGAAAACCAGAATTAATTAACTCTGATTAGAAACAGGAAATCACAAAAATCAGACCAACAACATCAAAACTCACTAAAATGGACGTAGCTTCTCCAAACCAACTTGGAATGCTCCCAAACCACAGTCAAATGACAACTAGGAGCTAGGCATCCAATCTCCAAGAAGAATTTGAACCAGAAATAGAAACCACATAATGGAACGAATCCCAATGCAGCCAGGAAGAATGGTACGGCCTCCAGGAAGGGTCGACCTTCTCCCAAAAATCAGAAACTCAATGAAAAAATCTGAAAACTCTCCCAAAGGGTTGCCCTTCATAGAGAAACAGCATGAGTGAATACCTAGAATGAAATAAAATTCGATGACGAAGCTAAGAACAAAAATTCGCTTCAGCCATGTCGAACCAGCAACTCAAAAACAGGCTATATATCAGCAACCTGTCTGGAAACATCAGAATTGAAGCTCTATCTGCACCTCTGTGTGAATTATAGTCTCATATCACCACCTAGGAAGCCATAGTTTTAGGCCCGAAGGATGGATTGATTTGCTAAGCTCCCCCTTAGCCAAGCTCACGATTCAGTCCAGCAGCATAACTTTACCTTCAAAATCATAACATAAGAATGAATGAGCAATGCATCAATAAATAAACTTCAATAGAGGAGATGAATCAACTGTAACCTCCAAACAAGAAACTCTCCAACTTCTCCAAGAGGCGTCCACTTCAAAAAGCATTTTGAAATATTTAAAACTCTTCATATTTCTTCCAAGTCGTCCAACCTAGAGGAAATATAAAAACTTTAATAAAATATTAAAGTGCATTAATGAGGCGTCCCCCTTCATAACCCCATTTTGTGCATTAATGAGGCGTCCCCCTTCATGACCCCATTTTGAAATCAACTTAAAGTTCATTAACTAGGCATGGGGTACAACTGCAAACATAAAAATTGACTAAGTCTGGAACTTAGTCCAAGGAGGTAGCCATGAGCAACGCCCAAACTGCAATGGATAAACTACTAAAAATAGCAAAATGGCATTAGCTAAGCCAAACTGATAATGATGCCACAGCCATAGATGAACTTGCTAAAAATAGCAAATGCTCAAAATGGTGAGTTTACTTCAAACTCAACAGAAAGCCAAATTGATCAGCCTCACTGCCCAAAATAAAAATGTGAACTGCAGAAGATTGAGTTGCTGCTAAAATGATACTGCTAAAGATAGACTTACCAAAAATAGCAAACTGCTATAAATCAGTGAAGCATAAATCTGCAAAAAATCCCGATTAATCGCGATTTTTAAAAAATCTGCAGGCTGGACGATTTTTTCCCTGATTTTTTGAAAAAATCGTTGACTTTTTGGTCTGATTTTTTTCCGTTTCAAACTGCAAATTCGCCAAAAAAACATGTTTAAAATCTGGAAAAAAAACATGAATAAAATCGAGCTGATTTTCGCACAAGAAAAACCATGAGACCATGGCTTGTTGCTTGCTATTATGCTTTGATAGATTTTTTCCAAGCATCCATAGCTTGTTTGAAAGCACCTGTTTTAGGCTTTTAGCCATAGCAGCAAGGCAATGAACTGTTTGATAAAATGCTTTGGTAGACATGTATGAAAATGTGGTAGCATAGACAAGGCGAAGCTGCTTGAAAAAATGTTCAAAGAAATGTAGTCTCATGGTGATGGAATGCCATGACAAGCAAATTGCTATGGATTGTCATGGCATTTCATCGGAGAACATTTCTTGAGGCATTGTTTCACAATTCCGCCTTGTCTATATTATTATACTATTATGCTTTGGTAGATTTTTTCCAAGCATCCATAGCTTGTTTGAAAGCACTTGTTTTAGGCTTTTACCCATAGCATGAAGGCATTGAACTGTTTGATAAAATGCTTTGGTAGACATGTATGAAAAATGTGGTAGCATAGAAAAGGTAGTGAACTATTTGAAAAAATGCTTCAAAGAAATGTGGTCTCATGGTGATGGAATGCCATACGAATGCCATGACAAGCAATTGTTATGGATTGTCATGGCATTCCATCACCATGAGACCACAACTTAACAGTTCAACGCCTTTTATGCTATTATTACTATTATGCTTTGATAGATCTTTTTCCAAGCATCCATAACTTGTTCAAAAGCGCTGCTTTAGGGTTTTAGCCATAGCAACAAGGTTGAACTGTTTTGATAAAATGCTTTGGTAGACATGTATGAAAAATGTGGTAGCATCGACAACTGTCACCATCCGATATTTATGCGGTTGTAGTATGTTTTGTGCAATGTAATCAGCGATATGAATATAACCAACAAAAATCTATTTTCTATAATTCATGGATTGAACTCTGTATTTTATTTGCTCTCAATGTCTGTATGCTATGGAAATGCCATTAAATTTTTTTTAAAAGTAGTTTCTAACTATTTTTCTTCAATTTTTTTATGTTTTATTGTAAATCCGATTTTTTCCCGATCTTTTCCCGATTTTTTCCCGATTTTTTCAAAAAATCCTGAACTTTTGGTTTGCCAATTTTTTCCCCAAACGATTAATGCTGCTATGCTATAAATAGTAAGTTTGCACAACTTCCTCTAAACACCAACTGAGCAGTATCATGACTTACTATAAATAGTAAGTGTTTCCAAATATCATTTGAGCACAAACCGGGCAACCATCATGACTTACTATAAATAGTAAGTGCTCGGAAAGGTTGTCAGATTCAGATGCATGTCACACCACCTCAAAGGTCTCTAAAAACTCAGAAAAACCCAAAAACCTTTCCTACATGCAAGATATCAATCAAAATTGCATGTCATTATCTTAACATGCATGTTACCTCATCCTGAAGCTCTCCAAAAACCCAAAAAGCTCCACCAGACATGCATCAGAAACACACACATGCAAACCTTCGAAAATGCATCTAAAAACGAAAACCCTAATTTTTGCTTTTGCTTCGCCTACAGATTTCCGGAAATAGGCTAAATCCAACTGAAGAGCGTAGGGCTAAATTGGGGACATTACAATAGGGCATCCAAATGCAACATACAAGTCTGATTTTCTATAGATAACATCTGTTGTTACAAAACTGAATATTCTAGACTGATTTTACAAGGAACTCAAGGGCTCAAACATGCCAACATATGCCCAAATTTCTGCTCAACAAATCAGATCTGAAACTATGATTATACATACTAAATATATGCAAAATAGTCTTCAAATATCAAACCCTAGATGGGCGAAATTCCTCCTTGGTAAATGCTTAGGGTTTGCTGCTCCAAATATGCTCCAAATAATGAAAAATCACCCACCAAAGGTGAGTGCTCAGGTCTGCTCCAGGTGGTGCTCCAAATTAGAGCAAAACCCTAATGCAATCTGCTCACAAAATGCCACAACGATACTGCTCCAAATCTGGTTATGCAATGATTCTCCAAACCTCCAATTGTCTCCAATGAAGTGCAAATAGAACTCTATTATGAGTCCTGTTGACGTGGTTTTTGAGACCGCACCAACACAGAACAAAGTTTCCCAAATGGACACTCTATTATCTCTTGAACAAAGTATTCAGCGTGCTAAGATTGCAAGTAAGATCACGCTTTCAACTCCAAGGTTCTTGAAATGCGAATAGACCCAGTTTGGTTGATGTGTATATGCTGTGTTCTCACGAGGGGACTTACGTAATTGTTCAGAGTGCGTGCAATAACAACCAATGTATACTTTTGGAAGGGATTTTTATGCGAATGATTTGGCTTTTAGAGTGCAAATTTCCTAAAACTAATCAAGATTGTGCGGAATTTGAATGGCTGTAGAGATTTCTAAAATTTTAAATTTTGATCTAAATGCAAATGGGTGTTATGCTTAACTTGAATGAACTTCGAACAAACCTTGCCTAGCCTCCTGTTGGACAGCGTCAACAAAGTAAGTGCAATCTTCAAAGGGTAAAAATGATGTTCAAATCACGATTCGAGAGTACAACTACCATCACAACGATGCATAATTACGCATGAACCTTGACCGAAGTTAAGTGTAAAATATTCCAGTTGACCACGCAAGACAAGCTTACCATCAGTAAGAACGTTAGTGGTATGGATAAAAGAAGTTCACTTATATCAAGCATAAACATCCATGTCTAACTACTAGCATGAGATTAAGTCCTAATTGAAGTCAAAGGAAAAAGAAACCTCACGAACTATTCCAAACAAAGTTTGAATTCACCATCAATGAAATGCTTTATTAAGAATAGCCTTTTGTGACAATCTCTTAAAAAATTCTCAAAGGGAGAATTCCCCTTCTTCTTCAACAATGCAAATGAGAAACTACTCTAACTTAAAAGCTTCTACTCTCTATTCTGCTTCACTAATTGCTCACTACTCTCTAATTCTGACTATGACTACTAGAGTACAAATGAGGGGGACTCCCCCTTATATAGCTGGCCTGTTTCAACCGACGGCCTAGATCGAATTACAATGGAGGGCTCAGATCGAGCCACCTCAGCCCTAGACAAGCTTTGCCCTAAAAACCGCCAGAAGGTGGAGGAGTGGCGTCATAAATGCTCCCAAAAATAGCAGATTCCTCCTTTGACCACCATGAGCAATTAATGCCCACTACCCTTCTAGAAGATTCTCGTCCATGACCCGGATTCCTTTGCTCTTCTCTCGGACCGCGTATGCCACGAATCGTGCCAGCACTGAGTCGACCTCCTCTTCAGAAATTGATGGAGTAAGATTTAGCTGATACTCCAAGATGGCTACCATTTGCTCGTGCTTCTCACAAGATTTTTCCCAAGTCTCCATAGAATCCTGCGTGCTCTGAATGATTGTTGAAAACGTGGAGATGTTTTCAAAATCCAACTGGGAAAATGTCCTCATCTCCGTAAAGAATGGCTGCAATCTTGCCCTTAGTCCTTCTGCATCAACCTCCTCAGCAGTCATTCGATTGGCAAAGACTGCCTCCAACGTGTTGAGGATACCCTCGTGGATATTCCTCATAGCTTTCCTGATCCTGGAGGACTCCATTGCTGCAGTGTCAAAGAAACTCTTCCCAGTGAACGCTGCTGAATGCCACCCACGGAAATCATATCTATCACCCGCTTGAATTACCCCTTCATTCACCAGAGTTTGCGTGGGAACACGCATCAAAACAGCAAGACGTGGGATAGTTTTATCTTGAAAGATGTGGGTATCTCCCCAAGCTTGCTCAACATCATCCAAGCGTGAAAGAATACCGAAGGCATTTTGAAATGCTGAGGCAAGATCCGCCATAAACTTTTCAGCTTCAGTACGGACACCATTTACCCACTTATCCCCTTCTTGTACAGCCCTCTTTACTTCTTCAAGGCCGCTGATCGGCTCTCGTGGCAACTCTGGTGGAAGCTCTGCCGCTGAATTACCTTGAGCAACAGGATGTGCGAGATTTTGCACATACTCAACCAACGCCTTGTGCTCTTTCTTCAACCTCTTATACTTTCCTTCCTTCTTCACCAGCCTATCCTTCAATGCCTGAAACGAACTTTCAGCTTCTTCCACCACCTGCGCTCCGGAAGGGCGTCCCAACTCAACCGTGGTGATCGTGTACTTCTCCGGCATTGCATCACTCAAATCATGATCTTCCCTTGGGACAACAATATGAAGGCTGCGAGAACCGGCCTCATTTGTTTCCATGTATATTTTCTTGCCCTCTTCCGCTTTGGCGACTTGCTTGTTCTGTTTAAGAGTTCTTCCATTTCAAGTGCTAGGTCAGCGTCATCATCTTGGTCCCTTCTGATCGCCTATGAAAGCCAATTTCGTTGAATATCATAAATGATCAAGGGCTGCTCCTCAGTTGCTACCACTTCCCGAACTTCTTCCCGAGCAGTGTTTGGTGGAGGCTCAATTATCTCTACATCTTGATCACTTCCCTCATGAGTCCCAGCATCTTCCTCTCCGAAGGAAAAGTCAAAGTGGGTTTCCATATCCAATTCTTCCCCTTCATCCCGCTTACCGGCACCTTCGGGATCATTCACACTCTGAGTATCTACTTCTTTTGGCATAGGCTGGTTGACTTCTCCAATTTCCGGTTCTTCATTTCTCGGAGCTCTCTAACTAGCAAACAATGAAACTTCACGCCTACTGGAAGCATGAGATACCAGCTGAGTGGACGTTGTATCCTCCGACCCCTGCGGCTCTGGCTGAACAGGCTCCCTTCTTTTTGATTCTGGACCTCGTGTGAGTTGCTTCTTCCTCTTTGCTAACACCGGCGGCCTTCTATCTCCCATGAGATCATACGTGAGGGCCACTGACCTTCTCCTTAATCTGTTAACACGCTCATCCACCCAAGCTCTAGTGAATGTCATGACTGGGATAGACAGAGTGTCTAGATCCGCAATCTCTGGTTCGGCCCAATCTATTGGTGGCATTGGTGCGTTCTTCACAGCTTCATAATCTGGATGAGTTATCCTGGTATCCTCCTCAAGTTGATCTGGCACCTTAATCACCTCACACTCCCTGATTAGCTTTAGGGGCAGCCTTGAAAACATCCTTCTCCTGATTTCATCCTCGCTTCCAGCATTTGCCCAAAAGTCTTCCAGGTGAGCCTTGTGTTTGTATTCTTCCCCTTGCACCGTTCCAATCATTCCCTTAGGATCAAAATTTTGTCGGCTGGTATAAGGGGTCAACTTGTAGAATTTCAGCTCATCCTCGGCCTCTTTGGCTGCTTGTAAGGTAGGGCATTCCTCGAGTGAATTTCCCAACACAATGGGAAAATGCAAACCTCCCTTCTTCTTTCGCCTTATAATTTTGTCGTAGGCCACCAATTGCCTAGACAACTCGAGTAGGATCATTCTATTAGTTGGATACCTTGGCAACTTGTAAACATATGAATCATAACCCGGAAGCCTCAGATAGGTGAACCTCGGGAATTGGACGAACCAACACCCATATTCTTCGATGAGCATCTGAGCTTCCTCGGATATCCTCTGTTGTAGCCTTTGCTGAAGGGTCCTTGTGATGTACATGGTAAAAGCGTCATTCACTCTCTGAAAGTCACCAGTGTGAGTAAGATGTAACTGTCTGCAAGACTGGTGAATCTTGAATTGATTATAGCCGCAGCCAATTGGCTCCTGGTACGCCAACCCTCTATACTTGGTCATTCGAGCTAACATGTAAATGACATATGAGCTCATGTAAAATGTTTTTGTCCTTCTGAGGTTCCGGAACTGCTCGTCGATGTTATCACTTATCATCTTCGCCCAGTTTACTTGCTCGTTCCCCTCGAGCACTACACTGATGTAGAAGAACATCCATGGCTCGAATATGAATGACTGTGGGCTGCCATTGACTCTGCTGAGAAGCATAATGATGTCGCAGTATTCTTGCTTCAGCTCCTCTGAGATTATCTGTTTCGGTAGCCTGGCAGCAGGTGGCCTTGGCTTGCGCATCCATGAGGTGTTTATCCTTTTCATGCACTTCTCGAAGGTGGTGGCGTACATCTTGTCTGCCTTGGCCTTGGACTTATACAACATATTGTCCGTAGCGAGGATTCCAAACGCCTCGCCAATTGCATCGGGAGCGAAATTAGCCATGATCATACCATCTGGAGAGGTGATAGTCCAATCCTCAAAATTGTAGCAATTGGCGCACTCCATGATCAACTCGGGACAACGGACCGCTGGTTGGAACCCTGCTGCATTGTACAATCCGCTCTTGACGATGTTACATGATGCATCTGTCGGAAGGTTGCCACCTTGCCCGTACATTTTGCGTATGAACGTCTCGAGGTTGAAGGACCCGAGGTTGGTGTCCGTCAGGTTTCCATGCTTTGAGATGATCTTTGATTCCGGGATGAAAGACTTCTTTAGACCTTTGATAATCGCCTGCCTGGAGGCGTTCTCTTTGACAACTTCATTATTGGTAGCCTTAGCTCCAGCCTTGCTAGTTCCAGCAGCGTCAGCCATCTGCAAAACAGAAAGCGAACATTACTCCAACTTTTTAAAATAAAAATCACGTGAGGCGGCTGGCGGTTGGAGTTGGCTGCAAAAATAAACGCAAGTTAGTACCCTCAACAGCCAACTTTGACTTCTCGAGAATTAAAACTTCAACTTTCAACAACTTGCAGCCAAAAGAAATATTCAACCTCCCGTAAAAAAATTGACTCCAACAATTTCAACTTCGGAAAACGTGTTAAGTTTCAGCAATTTTTAAATTAGCAACTCTGAATATTAAAATCAGCAAGCTTTCGAATTACAAATTACCAAGTTTGAAATCAGCTCTTCGACAGTTATACGTCAGCAACTTCGAAGAGTTTTAAATAAGTCCGAGAGTTTTAAACGTGCAAGTTTAAATCAGCAAGTTTCAATAATTTAGAATCAACTTTTCGAAAGTTATAAATCAGCAACTTCGAAAAGCAATCAAAAATCAGCACTTCGAAAATTATAAAACAGCAACTTCAAAGGCTTTACGATTTAAATCCAATTTGATTCTAACACTCCGCAATTTCAGAAAATTTAAAGCTCAAACAACTTCGAATTCGAACAATTTCAATCTTCAGCATAAATGATTTCAGCATTTCGAAAACATTTTAACTTCAAAAGCATTTCGACTTTCAGCAAAATAAAAAGTTTCAGCAACATCGGGTACTTACCTCAGCAACGTGAAGAAATAAAAATGCTAAACCCTTCAAACTCTACTTCGAATTGTAGCAACTTCAAGAAATCAACTTTCAGCAACTTCGATCTCACAACTCAATTCACCAGCACAAATTTCAACTTCGAATCTTGTGAAATGAGAATGAAAATCCTCAGAGTTTTATAGCAAAAGACTGGTGCTAATTTTAACAGATGCCTTTTATTCCCTTCATAATGACTGACGCGTTTGCTAAATTTAAAAGAGAATATTCCAGTCGTCAGGCAGTTGTTATGACAATTTGCTATTCGGGGAGATTCTTTCCTCGATTCAAATTTAAAATTCCCTCCCGACTGCCAGTTACCTCCAGTAATTTCGAGAAAATCATGTTTACATCGATTTGAAGTTATCTCAACTGCATTTTAAAATGGCACTTTTAATTTATTAAAAATTTAATTTAATAGCCATTTTAATTTATTTCTTCAGCGCACTTTGAAAATTCGATATCACCCGTCAAAACTGGCTAGGCATAATTTTATTTTCCATCCGTAATTGACTTCCAAAATAAATTCCCCTTGTTAAAATCATCCGAATTTTAAAATTTCATGGGTCAAAATCGAAAGGGGAATTAAATATTAAACTTAGGAAAATAATTAATTAATTAATTAAATGAATTTCTCCGTCTTAAGTAAAAATTAAAACTAATTGCTTGGAGAAATCAATAAGTCTTCCGACGCCTTTTAAAATTTTAAGTGCTTTTGACTTTGGTAGATAATTTGAGTATAGGCGCAAGTCACCAAAGGGGGACATTTAACTTTTAATATTTATTTACCCCCTCTTTTAAACCAAGGCGCACATACTTAACTCCAACGCCCTTTTAATTATACTTCCATTTTTTATGCCTTTTAATAATTTTTAAAAAAAATTATTGCTTGATTTCTTTTGAATGTTAAATCGCTTGACTTTGAACGCCTTTTTTATTTCAAGCTTGGGCGCATACGGGGTAAGCAGCTTCGAATTTCATCATCTCAGGCGCATTCTCCATGTTGAGGTTTCAGCTTGGGCGTATTTCATTTATTCTAGATCTTCCTCCAGGCGCATATAAGATCTCCAGCTTGCAGTTAGGGGCGCATTTACTAAACTGAGCTTTCATTTTGAGCACTTCTCTTCAAGCGCATATTACTTCATGGGCTTTTGCCTTTAAACGCCTTAGTGTATTTGATATATCAGACTTTCAATTCTAACATTTGGGCGCAAATTTCCCCTGGTGCTTTGAGTTTTGACATGGGCGCACATGGCATAGCCTTCTTCAATTCTTAACAATTCTCATCCTCACCTGTGGCGCATATGCAAGGGTGAGCTTTCGGTTTTGGCCTGGGCGTGTATGGCTATGTGAGTGTCTGGAGTTTTAATTTGTACGACTTAGATCATTTTCACTATCTCAAGGGCGCGTTTAGATCCCTCCACATCAAGGCGCATTTATCATGTATGCCTCAAACTTTAACGTCCTAGTGAAGTTCAGATTCCTCTTTTCTCCTTGGGCGCAAATCATATGCAAAGCTTTCAAGCGCATTTATTTGAGACTTCCAGGCGCATTTGAGGGTCTTGACTTTCGGTTTGGCCAAGTCTTGCTTAAACAGATTTCAATTAACCCTCCTTTATCCTGGGCGCATTTCATACAGGTGGCTTCTAGTTTATGCCCTGGGCGCAAATCATAGGGTGTCCGTCCAATTTCATTGCTTGGGCGCATTTACCATGTTGAACTTCATCCTTTTGACACTTAGGAAAATTTCGAAGTGATCTGGGGCGCATTTGGGAGGGTCTCTGTCCAATCTCTAACACTTAGAATTTTCTTCAAACTCCTTTCTTGCCAAGGGCGCATATCACCCTACCAACGTCCAGTTTCATCACTCGGAAAAGCTCAGGGGCGCATATAGCTAGTGGTGTTTTCAATTTGACCATTGGGCGCATTTAGCAAGTGCAACCTTCACTTCCGACACTTAAAATATTTTTTTAAAACTCACTTCCCAGGCCTAGGCACATTTTACATGGGTAGCATCCATTTTTATGAGGGGCGCATTTACTACTAGCAACTTCAAGTTTTGTCACTTGGGCGCATTTGCTAGGGTCAACATTCACTTTCAACGCTTGGAGAGTTTGCACATTCATCCTCTCTTTAAGGGCGCATTTAGCACATTCTCCTTCCAATTTGTGCTTAGGCGCATATCACCTATCAAGCTTTTATTTTAATGACTTAGACGTTTTTCTTGTTTCCTCCTTGAGCTAGGCGCATTCTGAAGGGTCAACATCCACTTTCAACGCTTGGAGAGCATTTAGATGGGTCTCCGTCTAATTTAAATGCCTTAGTGAAATTTTTCACTTTTAACACCTTCATAGACCCAGGCGCATTTGCACCCCAGAGCTTTTAATTCTGAGACTTAGCAATTTTATCACATCTCCTTCATATTGAGGCGCATTTTAACCTTGCAACTTCAAGTTTTCCAGACTTAGTCATTTTCTGCCCCTGTTCAGCTTTCAAAGTGAGTTTCAATGCCGGACTTGAAATTTTATCTATTTTAGCAAATTTTACGCCCTCTGCCAGATTTAAGTTGATTTTCCTCGGTCAACCCTAACTCGCCCTGAGTTTCTATTTTTAGACAATTCTCCAAATTTTGCGCCATTGACTGAATTCTGACCTTGGAAAGCCCGATGTCTGCCCTGCTCTGAATTTCAACTGATTTGTGCCGTCAGTGCCTGATGCCTGTTTGTACTTGCTATTTTTAGCAACCTGCTAAAAATAGAAACTGTTCAGAAAGTCTTCAAATTTCACGTGTTGAATGCCCGAAACATGGTGATTGTGACTGGATGCTGTTTCTGCGTGAGTGTCGGGTCCCGTCCTTGATTTTAGGAACCCCTAATTGACCTGCTAAAAATAGCAACTATCTGATTCTTCATTCTCTGTAACTTTGTTTGCCTTGAAATTCGCGCCACGGATTACTTATCACATGCTTGACTTGTGCTTGCTGAGATCTGGTGCCAACCTGCCAATTATAGCTGCTGCTGAAGTGACTTACTATTTATAGTAAGTGCCTATTCCTGAGGCTTCCTTTGCTCTGTTTGCTTTGAAATTTGGACAGTGTGCTCTTCGTTGGTGAACTTGCCCGTTTGTGCTGATGCCGAGATCAACTTTCTATTTATAGCCCTCGTCCAAAACGCCTTACTAAAAATAGCAAGTTCTCCGATTGCCTTCAAATTTTGCCAGCAGATTCTCGAAAGGATGCTGATCATGATGGATACCTCAGTTTTGAATATTTTGACTTCTGATTCCTCATTTTTAGCTCTGAAGCTCAAAACCCTAATTTTGTGCATGTTGCTCAGATGAGCTCCGTTTGACCTCGTTTCAGTTGCATGCTAGTCGGTTTGCAGTTCTGAAGTGCCGAGCTGCTGCCCAAGTGGTACCGCTAAAAATAGAAAACGGCCGGAAAAGTGACCGACCGGCCGCCGGATGATCTTGGATGTCATCTGCCCGAAAAATCTCGAAAAACCCAGAAAAATCTCCAACATGCACGCACTAGCTAAAAATAGTAAGTTTCTGAAAAGTGGTCAGCTCCATTTGCATGTTACACTGTCGCGAAGCTCTTGGAAAACCCAGAAAGAAAATGCCGACATGCGCTGAAAATGTCTGCATGCAAACCCTAATATCGGCCTCCGAAGGCCGAATGCTGAAAGTCATCATCATACTTTGCATGTCACATCACCACGAAGGTCTCGAAAAACCCAGAAGGAATCTCCGGACATGCATCAGAAAATGTAATATCCAGACCTTGAAATCTGCTCTGGAAGCTGTACTGCTAAAAATAGCAGGTTGTCCGTTCTTGCTCAAAATTTGTCAAAAGTGAACTTGAAGTGCTCGGAATGCAATGAAGTTGTCCAAATGTGAAAATCTTAAGAAAATCAACCCTAAACTGACACTTACTAAAAATAGAAAGTTGGCAGAACTTAGTGAAAATTTAGGAGTTGCTTAATGAAAGCATCATAATAGCAGTGTTAGGCTCAAAAGCTGTCAAACCAACTCAATTTGACCTCAAAATGACCGAAAAGATGTGAAACCCCAATTTCAGTACTTGGTCGAATCTTACGTTCAAGCTTGCTGACGGGAGCGCCCCCGGAAAGCAGAAAGCAGAAAAGAAGCAGAACGAGAGAGAAAGACAAAAACCAAAACCAAAAGACCTGAACGGAGCAAAAATTTATGGGTCCCCATTTTGAATGGGGCGATGTGTGAAAAGGTCACAACAAGTCCTCCAAAAGATGAGCTAGGTTTTCATCCAACTCGCCGTATTCACAAGGGTTTTCATCCTTGGAATTAAAGTCCAACCAAAGTTGCAGCCAAAGCAAAGAATCTCCAAATGAAAAAATGATATGAATGGATGCCAAATGACTTGCACTTTTCTTTTATAGCCCTCCCAAAATAACCTTAACAAAGCCGACCTCCTTTATTTTATTTTATTCATTTATTTATTTATTTTTATTTATTTATTTATTTATTTATTTTTATTTATATATATATAATTTCCCTCCAAACTTGGCTGGCCCCAATAGAGTATTCTTTCTTTTCTTTTTTTTTTATTTAAAATATTATTATTATATTTAATTAAAATATGAAAACTAGTGTTCAAAAACACTTTTTCCCGCCCTTGCAAAATTTGAATTTCAAATCAAATTGGGGACATGACATTTTAGCTTTTTGGACAAGATCATGAAAGGGCTTTCCTGCATATTTGACCGTTTTTTATGTTTTGCTAAAACCTTGGTCATCCTTGAGCTTGGCACACACATTCCTTAATGCTGCTGCCAAATTTTTGTGTTGTTGACTCTGCCTAAAACAGTCATGGGCACATGTCATAAGCCTGTCAATCCCATTTTTTATTTTGACCTTTTGTCCACTTTGTCTGGCATGCTCTCAGATCATTTTGGCTACGTTTTTGTTATTTTTTTTCACATTTTAGTCAAGATGTTCGTGCATGCTTCAGCTGAGTATGGCACTTTTTGTGTTTTCAAAACTTGCCCATTTCTCCTAATGGCACACATTGGGCACAATTTTGGCTTTGTTTTTTTATGATTTCAAACTGCTAATCAAACCCAATTGGGGCACTGTAATATGCACCCTATTTTTTTTTTGTTTTTTCCTGAGTTTTTCCCTTGGTTTTTGTGTATGAGATTGATAATGGATATTGATATAAATTGCTCAGAAATATTGCAGCGATAACCAAAATGATTTGCACAGGTATTTTCAATTTATATGAAATAACCATAAATTGGAAATGTATTCCAAATTAATACAGAACTTCAATTAAATACCTAGATGACTATTTCATTCAAAAATCAATTTTCAGACATACCCAGAATGGCTGTTTATGAACAGGTCTTATAAAAACCTCTGTAACAGCAATACATAGCTTTCGGAAATGATGCCAAGGCCACAATAGAGGTTTGTCTCAGTTCTGAAGTTTGCAAGGTGTATGAAGGAAGACTTGGCGCCACCATTTGTTGTGATTTCAGCTCCAAACCCTAGGCGACCAGCACTAGGAACTCACACACCTCTGCTGGCTGTAGTACGGCCTCCTGTGACTGCACTCTCCTCAACTCTCCAAAAGTTCTGCTCAGATTTCAATGCACATCCCTACGCCCTCTTCCCAGCCTTTTAAAATCGATTTTCAATGGATATTTCTGCCTTCACAAGTCTGAAAGTCACACTCGAAATGGAACAGCCTGTCCCAAAATGGTATGGCCAGATTAATGGAAACCAAAACTGTATTTAATTTTTTCAACCTCCAAACTGATTATCTTTCCTTCACCCTTTCTCTCAAAATTTGGCTCCTTCAATGGTGGTGAAAGACTGAAGAAATCTCATTCAAAGCTCCTGTGCAATACCTGACTGGAATCACCTATAAAAATCCACCAAGAATGGTCTTTCACAATCGAAGTGGATGTTCCCTGCAAGGGTTTCTGTCCTTACAAAGCAATTGGTTCAACCTGTGTGTTCTCTCCAAAATAATTTCTAAACATCCTTTTCAAATGAGCTCACAAAGTGCCTTTTATATTTTCCTCCAAAACCCACGCCCCTCTTGGAGAAATAAAATACTTTATTTTATTTTAAATTCCCCCTTATGTCTCTCACTTGGGCGTCCCATTTAATGAGGCTAAAATATTTACTTTTTAACACTTCCTTATGGCTCCTCAAAAGTCACCTTTAATATTTTAAATAACACAAAGTTAATAATTTTAATTTGACTTTATAACTTTAATGTTAAATAAAATAACACCTCCAAATGAATTAAATGGCCACCCAATTAACATTAAAAGCACAAACCGATTATCCCGAGATGTAACTAAAGCTGAGTGACAAGGTCGGTGCTGAAACGGTGACTTACTAAAAATAGCCATAACTGATGAAGTGTCTGAAATCACTATCAACATGAGCTCAAGGCAACACTTGGAAAGGCCACATAGGCTACACTACATATCTCCAAAACTCGAGGAGTTCCCTAACCCAAGCATATCAGCCTACGGGAACCCGAGGGATAGGTTAATCCTGGTAACACCGTCATAGCTTAGGAAGGGGCATTACAGGCATGCACTGAAGGTTCATTAAGACATTTTCCTAAACCTTCATTTTTTTGGCAATCTACTTGCTGAGGCAGACTAGAGGGTGAAGTGTCCACTTTTGATTTTGAAGTTCCCTCCATGCTGGAAAAACTGTTGTATGTTAAGACCAAACAAAGATACAGCCTTCAAAACCTAAAAACAACTTGCAATCTCTTGGAAGATGAAAACAAGGAGCGTGTTCTCGCTGAAATCCTGCTGTTATCCCTGCTGCAATAAGCCTTATTATTTGTGAAGGTTGGTGCTCTATATTTAGTGTGGACAACTTCCCAACAGGTGCATGCTTTTGGTGCAAAAGGACACTTTCCTGACAAATTTGCTAACCTACCATAAATGGCTGCAACAAACCTTGTGATGGCAGCCAATCAATGAAAAGCTGCTATGGGTAAGAGTTGGAGTTGACTATCGTCTTGTTGGTATGGATGACCTTGATGATGATTCTGGCATTGCCATTGTAGACCTTTGTGAAGGTACTGTAGATCTTGTAGTAGGTATGAGGATTAAAGAACCTCAAAATCATAGAAGAATATATAGAGCTAACTCTAAAGAAATCTTTGTTATTTGTTTTCCACATACATAATTAGGCATATCTTCTGCTTTTGTTCACGTCCTATATAATAACAAAGAATGCATATTATTGGCCTATTACATGTAGCAGAATTACAACCAGTACAGCAGAATTGGCAGAAAAGACAGGTACAGTTTCTAGAGATAAATATATGAGAATTACAAAACAACATCAGCATTTCTGTTGCATACCAATATGATAAGATACCTTATAAATGGAAATTAAACAGCAATAATCATACCATTTCAACATGTATTGTCGCTTGGGCAATCTCAAAGGATAAGAGAATGTGTATGCATTTATTTCATCAATCTGTGAAGCATAATCTGTCTCTTCGGCTACTTTATTTGTATCTGCAAACAATTTCAGTGAACTCATGGCACCAACAAAAGCCAAAATTAAGAACATTTACAAGAAAAAAATATATATCCAGTGGATATAAAAACTTTCTTCTGCTTGAATAAATTGATAAGGATACCTTTTTACAAGATAATAGTTTTTTTTCTAGATTTCCAATAACATATAGAATATTCAAACAATTTCATGAACAACCTCAGTCTCTAAAAACAGTAAAGAAAGCCTTCATGTGAAGAATAGTTTGATTACTTTTTCAGCCTAAGTTATGAGGCAGCTAATTCATTTTTTCTTACCTAGAAAAGGCCCATTGCTACATTGATTCATTCATAAGTGCCTTAAATTTGATTGTCATTCAACATTAAAACCATAGATCAATATTTCAAGACTGATATTTAATCGATGAGTGTAATGTTAAGTGAAGGCTTTTATTGGACCCACTTGTAAGTAGGGGAGGAATAATGCATATAATCCACCACTTCAGCCCTCTTTCCACATTGGTAAAGCTTTTGGAGCAAGTATGTCAGTCACGCTTGCCTGACAATTCTTAATAATGTGGAGCATGTAATGCCTTATAAGTCACCCTTGTCTCACTATCATTAGCAATGTGAAATCAGCACAATCAATGCATACATGTTAAGACTTACATGCATATTTTTAATTAGATCAACACAACCATATCAGATAAATATTGCTTTGATTAGTGAGGTTGTCAATGTGCATTTTCATGTTTATTTTTAAATAGCTAATGGAAAGAAATAGAAACTTAGAGAAAAGCAATGAAAGTGGGAGTACAGTGTAGAAACCCCTATTTCCGCTGACTTCTGAATCTGACTGTTTTTTATTGTTTTGTGTGTATTTTGGTTTTTTTGATGTTTTGCATGAATAAGAGAGAATGCGATTTTGGAAAGAAATGGATATAAAATTATTAAATAATCTTTAACTAATACAAATAGTCCAGATCTAACAATAATGGACTCCGGAACCACTGCTAATCATTGTATTAATTTTCAAGGCTATTACAATGATAGATATCTGACATGCAGGCAAGATAAATAAATAATCAGATTAAAACCTGATTTGCAGCCTCCTGTGAACAGTCAAGAATGGTACGGCTGAAGTAGAATCCTTCTTTCCCCTGTGCCTGATGATCCAGATCAAATCCAGATGCAAGTGCGCCCCTGTTGGTGAAGACTGGAGACCAAATGATGAAGCGCTTTTCTCAAGAACAAAAGTACGGCCCTTTTAATGCTGGTACGGATCTGCTGTAGGAAGGTACGGCTGAGACAGCAGCAATGAATAAAAAGTACAGCTCAATATGCTTTGTCTGGATTATGTGAAATGGGCGCCTAAGGAGATAGAACACTTCTGAATGTATTTCTGGCCCAAAACCCTGAAGATGAATCAACTGTGAATGTTCTGTGATCACTTCTGAATGAAGAAATCCCTCTGAAAGCAATAGATCAGCTGGTATTTCACAGCCTCTGAATCGCAACACTGAAGATGGCTCGTTCTCCAATGTCTGTAGACAACAGAAACCCTAGGCTTCGTTCTCCGGAAGAAGACTTGCTCAAAAATTCAATAATCAACATAATGAGCTCTGTTTTCAATGAAAACCCTTATATCCTCAAGAGGGTCGACTTTTTCCTCAAAAGGCATCATTTAAATAAAAGTTGAATTTTAACTTTTAATTTTTCAATAGTCTCGACACACTTTTAATTATAAAATATAATTAAAAAGTGGCCCCTCTTCAATGTTGGTCGACCCCTTTAAAAAATCACTTAAGTTACAATATTTAATAATATTATAACTTTATAATATAAGCTCCAGATAATTAATATTTAATTAGACAATTAAAATATTAATATCTCCCTCAAAATATGTTCGATTCACGAACCGTCTGAAGCTGGTGAATAAGTGATTGATTCTGCACATGACCAAACCCTACTGCTAAAATTAGCAGGGGTGCTCCGCTGAATGACTAATATTGCTAAAAATAGCAAGTCAGGCAAAAGACATCCGAATGAGCCCGAACGAAAGCCAGCTGGAAAAATTCTGACGACCGGAGCCAAGCCAAGCTCCATCAAGACCCTCTATCCATCCTATCAGCCTACGAGGGTCGCATAATAGGCTAATTCTTACGAACTCTGATGCTCGCAAAATGGGGACATTACAGTCCGCCCTCCTTGAAATTGCTTGTCCCCAAGCAATCTCCACTCCAAAGAAACTCTAATCCGCGAAAGGCCCAAAAGAAAAACTGTGAAATGTCCCACACATCCCTAACCAACTCCTGTAGCACCAGCATAAACATAGTTGCGCAAAATATGCCTAGATCCAAAACCCGCAATGGAAGTCTGCCATGCCTAAGCCCCTTCGACTTCCTCTGCGCTACTCTGACCTCAACTTCACCATGCCAGAAGTGGTGAAGCAATCCACTAGGACCCATCCAAAACACAGTACCAATCCTGTCACCACCTGGATCCCAACATAATCTGTACACACCTCCAACCATACTGTGGGAATATGAACATTGGAAAGTATTTGTATCACAACAACTATCTCCATCCTCTGCTAGATTCCCATGGATGTGTTGACTAACCAAACCATCATGTCCACTGGCATCGTAATCACCCTGTAACCATGTATCCGTATGAAACCACTGTGACACTAAAGTAGCAACCCTTGTCGGGTACATCTCATCATGATGGATAACTAATTGCTGCCCCTGCAAGTAATCACCTGTAAATAACTGAGTCGGGTACTTGCAGCCGCTAATCTCATCTTCGGAAGATGGTAACTCTGCACACAGTATTGGGTTACTCCCCTCAACTGCACCCAAAGAAAAATCCTGTGCATAAGGATTGTGCATCAAATACAGATCATGTACTAGTGGATCAAAAGTAAAACTATAGGCACTCCTCACTAAGTACACACTGCAAAACTCCTTTGTGATCTCTGTTTGGAATTTCGATGCACTAGGAAAATTCCAAACACTGCGATTATCGCTCAATCCTGAACTGGTTTTAGGAGTGTTATTGGCTTCCAACTTGAAGAGTGGATTATCATAGGTCGAACCACCATCCAACTCAAATAACGGATTATTCACAAATTGCACAATCATTCTATTATGATTTGAATCATCCACCGCTGAGCCCCTGGAACAGTAGATTAAATCATACTCCTGAATTGGTTCAACAAACGACCGATCGTGATCAACTGCATGGGATGACATAACTGATTTGCTTCCAGAAAAGGGAAACAAATCATCATGAGAACCGATCTCCCACCTGAATGGTATTCTGCCTACCTCCTGTGAAGAAGATGGAGTAGTGTCAAGAGTTGTCACACAACTCTTCGATGAATCAACTATTATGTTGCAAGAGCTAACAATAATCGCCCCTGCAACACCTGTCATGGGAGTAACCTCAAGAGAACCAGGTGTAACATGTGGTTCCCTGCAACTTTTAACCAATGCACTCGTCCCATCTGTATCAACTGCTCCTGTAACTGTGATGGATGTAACCACATCCTCACTACAACCCGTAGATATATGATCCTCACTGACTGTCACTGTATGTAACTGTATTGTATCTGCAACTAGTCGAGATTGTGCCAAACTTAACTCCACGGTAAGCTTGTCCAACCGTGACTCAGACTCCTGAAGGGCCAACTGGGTGCTCTGCAATGAGTCCATAGTCACCTCAAGCTCATGAGTGAGCTCATCGACCTGCTCCTCCTTTCCCTTCAATGTATCATAAAAAATGCAATCCCACTCGAGAAGAAAATCCCTGTCCGCAAGTAGTTTTAGGTAGTTTTGTTTCATCATTCCAATTGCTTCTCGAAGTGCATGTATCTCTGCAAGGGAAAAACCACTATCACCGTGCTCATTTGTCAAAGGAGTACTCCAACCATAGGTAGCCAACATCTGACGAGCAACATCAAAATGCTCAATGGTTGTGGCAATCATATTGTCATTCACTTTTAGTTGCCCAACCAAATGATGAGGATTTTGTAGCTTATGACCCCCATACAAGTTTTCCGGTTCACAATATGCACTATGATATGAGGCTGATTCGTCATCACTCACTACATGATAAGCAGCATCATGTGTGCTTTCATCCATGCACACCTCAACATCTAAGGTACTGCTGCTTTGTCCCTCAAAGGATGGCTCAACTGGCAAGGTAGAAGTTGCTGGTATGACAGTATCTTCACACACTTCTACTCCCAATGTAACTGCATGCCCATCCAAAGCACGATCCTGGGATTCCATATCAACATACGAATCTTCTAGCTTGTTTTCAAAGGTCTGATCTGGAAAATCAGACTCACCATGACATGAATCCTCCACATACAATGCATCATTAGTACCCAATTCCTGAGTACTTTCATGCGACAATTCAATAGGATCATTTTGCACATGTGAAAACACTGTTGTCTCATGCTCATGCAAAGTTTCATCATTGCTGCTATGAAAATCAGAAGTAGCCTCCATAGTAGAAACTTCTTGAGTCACCTCTTGCAAGGATGATGTAGATAAATCATTACCCAAAGCTGTTCTAGTGTCTCTTTGAATCAAATCAGCATGTCTATCAAATTCATCATATAATTTTTTGCATACTTCATAGGAATTTGAAGATACTAAATCATTCTGATGAAGAGTTGTATCATCTTTATGTGTAGATTCTCTATCCATTTCATGTGTAAACAATTCATGAGCTATAGTGTGATATTTCTTCCTTGCAAATTCTGTCTTATGGCAAAGACTCGGGTGCAAATCCATGTAACTCATGAAAGGAAGTTCCTTCTTAATTTTTTGAGGAAGAGTGCTATACTCCTTAAACATGCTAATCACTTCTTCTTCTTTGTTTTGTGGTGTTCTGTCAAAGGTAATCCTTTCTCTGACCTCAGGTGGTACTAACTCCCACTCATCGTTCGCTGCCATAAGTGTATCAGCGAACAAATCCTCATGCTCCTCACCTACAACAGCCTCATCAGGCTCCTGTCTCACAAATGTAGGCCTAGTTGGCCTGTCTGCCGTCCGTGAAACAGTCCTAGGTGCTCTCCGTGATCCTGCATCACTCCTGTTCTCGTCACGATGTGGTGACGGTCTCCTCGGCATACCTAACCTCTGGATTGCCACTGTCAATTGTTGTAGTACATCGTTGGGCTGCCGTTGACCTGCTCGTAAATCTCTAAGAGTGTGTAGAACCTCTGCATCATCATTATCTCTAGGGTTTTGCGGAACCTCTGTTCTGTCAGCCATGGGACCCGGCTGCCTGTTCAACCCTGTTGCCTGTCAATCAAAGCTCTCCTGCGAGTGTAATATCTGTAAGGCCCAACCTCTTGTGGCTGCATAAGAATGCTAAACCCTCAGGATGGCAGGATTTAGCTCTGATACCACTGTAGAAACCCCTGTTTCCGCTGACTTCTGAATCTGACTGTTTTTTATTGTTTTGTGTGTATTTTGGTTTTTTTGATTAATATTTTATCTTATCTAGCCTGCATATCCGAGATTCTTTATTGTAATGGCAATGGAAAAATAATACAAACAATAGTTATCAATTTCTCAGCTTATTTATGCTAGATCTGGAAGCATTGTATTTGTTTAAGATTTTATATCATTTCTTTCAAGAAATCGTATTCTTCCTTTATTCATGCAAAAACACAAAAAAATCAAAATATGTCCGATTCACGAACCATCTGAAGCTGGTGAATAAGTGATTGATTCTGCACATGACCAAACCCTACTGCTAAAATTAGCAGGGGTGCTCCGCTGAATGACTAATACTGCTAAAAATAGCAAGTCAGGCAAAAGACGTCCGAATGAGCCTGAACAAAAGCCAGCTGGAAAAATTTTGACGACCGAAGCCAAGCCAAGCTCCATCAAGACCCTCTATCCATCCTATCAGCCTACGAGGGTCGCATAATAGGCTAATTCTTACGAACTCTGATGCTCGCAAAATGGGGACATTACATACAGTGTTTTGATCAAAAAGAAGACTTGGAAATTAGCAGAACCACCACCAAGTTAGAAGGTAATAGGATGCAAATGGAAGTAACATATCACATTCAAAGCAGATGAATCAATTGATAAGTACAAAACTGAGCTGCCGGTTTGGGCTTGGATTTGATTTCAGGTATGAGTTCAAAGTTTGACTTCACAATACAGCAGATTATTTTTCCCTCGATTCGGTACAGCTGGGTATGGCTGTACGTGTGTGTATATATATACTCATAACTCGCAAAAAGACAGAAATATAATTAATTTTTATTATGAGTTCTTATATAAAAATTAAATATACATAATTTTTTTGGAGCTTTATTAATAAATTATAAAAATCCAATTCTATATTATTATATAGTGAATATATTAAATACTAATATAATAAGATCCAAGTATCATTAAATTTAGTAGATTAACCTAGTATATTTATTTAATTTTGATGATTTAGTAATGATTTCTTAGATTTTCTTTTTAAAAACTAAAGCTTTAAATAACTACTTGTTGGCTTGAAAACTTATGCAAGAAATAACTACTTTCTTTGCATCAAATGAGATAGAATGTTTAGCATGGATATGCGGCTATGCTTTAATTAAGCACGAGAGGACTATTTTAGAAAAGAAAGGAAAAAAGGGATGAAGAATAGGATTAAATATTTGCAAGAGAAGGGATTCATAAGAATAAAAAAGAGGATAAGAAAACTATATATATAAATAATGAATAGTCTCAGAAAGAAGGGAAAGGCATTTTAGGGATTTTTCTTCAAGATATTCACAGGTTGAAGGAAAAGCAATAGAGAACAGCACATTGCATTTAGCAGAAGGCTGGAAAAGCTTAGAGGACCCTGAGTTCTCAATGCTTTCTCCAGTCTTGCTCAATTGCAGTCCAATCTTGTTTATCATAGATTATCCTAATTCCAGTAGGGAGGTGAGTGTTGCATAGGCGTCCAGCTCCATAATGCCCACTACAAAATAGACAAGAGCAAACGTGAGGCAGTGGCAGCTCTGCAGAAAGGTGGTGTGGACATCTCTATCAGATCCACAGTCAATGTCTTCTTTTTTTGTCTTTTCTATTGGGACAGCCCAAGGTTCGCCTGGGATGGACTAAATGCCTAGGTCAGACCCTGGGTGAACCCAGGATCATCCCAGATCCATATCTGGCCCCAAACCAACTTTTTGCAATATGCAGAGGATTATAGCCAACCCTAGTAACATGTAATGTCCCAATTTTAGTCAATTCTCAAGAGCAGTTGAGTTAGCCTATCTCTTGGACCCCTGTAGGCTGACAGGATCCGGTTAGGGGGTCAGTGGCCGTTTTGGTGGGTGTTGTCATTTCCCACTCCTTCACTTCAGTAGTGGATTCAATGCAGGCATCTGTAGCACAGTGTTTTCCAGCTTCTGACGGCACAGAAAAACACAGAGAATTGAGGGAGTTATGAATATTTTTGTGGTTAAGTTAAATATTTAACTAATTGGTATATTATAAAGTCAAATTGACTTTATAAAAGTTAAAAAGCCACTTAAATATATTAAATTGATGACTTAAGGTGATAAAGTGAAAAATTAAATCACTTTAAGTCTCTTAAAAGGTGCGTTCACTTCATAAAGTGAAAATTATAAACTATTAAAATGATTTAAATACATTTTAAATGTATTTAATTGTAAAAGTGGCGTCACTTTTGGGAAATTGTGCCTTTTTGGGAATATAAGGCAAAAGGGGCAATTCAACCTCATGATTGATGATTATTTGAAATTGCTACTTTTATCTTCTGTCATGTCCCCATCCTAGTCAGCACAGCTGGTGACGAGGTTAGCCTATCATTTGATCCTCGTAGGCTGACAGGAGTGTTCAGAGGATCCTTGTTGGCAGTTGCTCAGTGTTGGTTAGCTCCAGTTTGCAGTGTGTCAGATTTAGGCCTTCGCAGAATCTTCCAGAGAGTCTTTTCAGAGAACTTTCTATTTTTAGAAAGTTAGGTCAGACGGAAGCTGCTATTTCGGGCAGGGCACCTGGTGCAGTGATTTAGCTCAGATTCGACCTGGTTCAGTTGTTTGATTTGACGGAGAAATAAGGGGTAATTACTGAGTTACGAAATATTTAATAATTTGACTTTATTATAAAGTCACTTTATTGAAATATTAAAATATTTAATTATTTGGCTAAGTTATAAAGTATTTAATTATACTTTATATTATATTATTAAAAGGTGATTTAATGAGTATTTAATGCTCATTAAAAAGGGACGCCAATAATTAAATAGATTCTCCTAAGTCTTAAGTGAAAATTAAATCATTTATTTAAATGATTATTTTAATGAAGGATTAGGTCGAACTTTTCAAGAGAGAATATATTACTCTTCACAGGCAAAATCGAACTATCTTGTTTATTATTCAATTTTGTCTTCTGAGCATCTGAGCTTTGGAGTTTGCAAACCCTAGGGTTTCTGGCAAACATCGTTTCTGGAGAACGTAACCTCTTCAGAGATCAGGCATACTGAGGCTGTGAGATACCAGCTGAAGATTGCACTTGGTGATTTCATCCAGAAATCACAGATTGAGCATCATCAGTTAATCAGACAGAGATTCATCGAGTTCAGCAGAGATATTTATCACCTTTCAGAGGCGACTTCATTCATTTCCATTCATCTGAGATCAGGCACGAATTTCAAGAAGCCGTACTTGCATTTATTGCTGCAGACTGGCCGTACCAGCAAGGCCGTACTTCTTTGTCACTGGAGAAACGCCTTGTATCTTTGGTTTCTGGCGATTGGAATTGGGACGCAGGGTTATCTAGAGACTTGTGCATTGGAAATTGAGCCCGAGATTCCTCTTGTTATTTCTGGCCGTACTCTGTCCTTTCTGCTGCAGCCGCCATATTAATTACCAGGTTTTTTCTATTAAAATTTCAGATCATGCTTTCATTATTCAGATTTTCACTTTGTAAAAGCTCAAAATAAATAATAGAACAGTACGCCTATGTTTCCTGAGAAAGATCTGAGTCCTCTCATGCAATTTGAATTTGTTTAGAATTTTATATCAATTTCTTTGAGAAATCGCATTTTTACATTATTGTCAAAAAACCTTCAAAATCACAAAAACACCAAAAATTGCAAAAACGACAAAAAAATCAATTAGGGTTTGAACAGAGAACCACCAGGGTTCTGACAGTGGTATCAGAGCACAGATCTCCTGCCATCCTGTGCTTTTTCAGTGATTATTCAGAATACAGTGCATTTCTGGGTTGCCTTTTATGAACCAAGACATTATTCAGTATACCAGAGGTGTAGGGACAGGCAAAGACGAAGACTGGACAGGTCCTCCGATTCCAGAAGGTCAGACAGTATCAGGAGTGCTTGGTTTTCACAGATCCAGTTCAGACGGTAGTGAAAACAGTGTTGCAACCCTAATGGCAGATCGTGAGACTTCCTCAGAGACTCGCAGGGATCCAGGGAAGGCACATGCAGAGGGTGACATTACTGATGAGGAGTTTAGACGGAGACACGACAACATGATGGATATGATGTCAGCAGTTGATGGGTACTATTAGGCATTGTACGCCCACACAGCCTCATTTCATACAGATTGGACAGACGGCGGGACCACTCCAGTGGATCAGCCGGTGGCATCAGCTCCTAGGCAGCCGTTACCCGATCTATCAGGAGTAGGCAGGCCAGCCTACTTTCTTACCCAGAGATACTCCACCTCAGACTCCAGGGGCAGAGCATCAGGTGCATCATCAGGACTTCCAGCCACAGAACGGCATGTCGGTGGCAGATTTGACGAGATTTCATGGCGAGTACATGTCTTTAGCGCCTGAGATCCGGCAGGCACTCACGTTTCATGAGTTTATAGATGTCTATAAACCCAGAGGAGGAGGTAGATTTGATCGTAGACCCCCACAGCATCAGCAGCAGCAGCCACAGGTGAATAGGGATTTACAATATGCTGTGAGCAAGATTACACTGCCATATTTTGATGGGTCAGAGAAGACATCAGCTAGGTCATGGGTCCAGAAATTGGACAACTATCTGTCACTTAGACCTATGCAGGAGGATGAGGCAATTAAATTTGCCACTTTACATCTGGACGGAGTAGCGCATGATTGGTGGCACCACGGCATGTACACGTTAGGCCATCATGCGGTTAATACCTATCAGGAGTTCACGAGCCGATTGATAGAGAGATTTGATAGGAAGGATCCAGAGTTGTATTTCAGAGAGTTGGCTCAGCTCAGACAGACAGGTAGTCTGGAAGCATACATTGGCGAGTTTCAGAGAGTGGCAGTCATGGTGACTGGCATTTCAGAGAGGAGACTCATTATATTATTTGTTGAGGGTTTGACAGAACCCATGAGAGGTTGGGTCAAGGCTTTTGACCCTCCCACACTTCAGGAGGCCATGCGGAAGGCACGCAGCATGGAACTTGCCGCACCTCGCAGCAAGTTCAATTCAGGGTCCACTCCATACACGAGACCCAACAGGCCTTTCGATAGAAACAATGACAGAAATAGACCCTTTGACAGGAGGAAGGATCAACAGGATCCTAAGAGACAGAATGCACCCCCGTTTGATAGAGAAACCTTGAACGAATTACGTAAGAAGAAGTTGTGTTTTGGTGCAAGGCACCCTATGATGAAAAACACATATGCCCACTTCGTCCGAAAGTCAAAAATAATCAAATGGAGTGGTATTATGAGGGCGAAGAGCAATCTGATCTGTCAGACCAGCAAGCTGATTCCGAGCCTTCAGATGATGAGAAGTCCGAAAATGAGAATGAACATGAAGGTGGAAGGAAGCTACAGGAAGCCCATCTGACTAGTCTTCAGAGAGATGGTTCATTTCGACTCCGTGGGCTCTTAGCAGGTCAGAAGGTGATTACTTTGTTGGATACGGGTGCGACACATAATTTTATTGATGCACGTCTAGTGGAGAGACGTGGTATCCAGACAGAGGCCTTCGAGGGTATCCGAGTCAAGGTAGCTGACGGATACACGCTCAGGTGCGACAGGAAGATTACTGATCTGCCGATGAGATTGAACAACTATGAATTCAAGACTGAATTCTATGTTGTTAATATGGGTGATACAGATGTGGTACTAGGGATGGCATGGTTACATGATTTGGGTGAGTTCACGCTCAACCTACGGGATATGGAGATGAAATTCAAGGTTGACGGAAGGCCACATGTCATCAAGGCAATTCGGGACAGTAATCTTAGGATGGTTTCATTCAGACGGATGGAGAGGCTCATTCGTCATGATATGGTTGACTGGGCGGCTGAGTGCATGTTGATGCCAGCCCAGCAGGAGCCGCAGAAGGGTGAGTACCACCCTGACATACAGATTCTGAGGACTAAACACTCCAAAGTGTTTAGTGACATTCCACCTGGTAGACCGCCAGACAGGGGTACGGAGCACATTATTGAGTTGGAGGAGGGCGCCAAGCCCGTGATGATCACCCCCTACCGACATCCGAAACGGCTCAAGGATGAGATAGAGAAGACTATTAATGAGTTGTTGGCTATGGGTCATATCAGACCTAGCAAATCCCCTTTTGCTTCATCAGTTGTTTTGGTGAAGAAGAAGGATGGATCACTTCGGATGTGCATCGATTACAGGCAGCTCAACAAAAGAACCATCAAGAACAGGTATCCCATTCCGCGCATTGATGAGCTGATAGATGAGTTGCATGGCGCAGTCTTCTTTACGAAGATTGATTTGAGATCAGGGTACCATCAGATACAGATGAGGGAGCAGGATATTGAGAAAACCGCTGGGTGTCATTACGGTCACTTCGAGTTCTGGTTATGCCCTTCGGGTTAACCAATGCACCACCACCTTTCGAACTACGATGAACAGGGTTTGTTCTCGGTCGAGGAGATTTGTGTTAGTCTTCTTCGACGACATTTTGGTTTATAGCAGGTCATGGGAGGAGCATCTGGCTCATTTGGACACAGTCTTGGGTATCTTAGCAGATGAGTCTTTCTATGCTAAGGAATCCAAGTGCGAGCTTGGCATGGAGGAGTTGTTATATCTAGGGCACATAATCAGTGCCAAGGGAGTGAGTATGGACCCTGAAAAGGTCCGAGCTATTGTTGACTGGCCGGTACCGAGAACCTTACGCAGCTTAGAGGTTTCATTGGGCTGTGTGCATTCTACAGGAGATTTGTTAGCGGGTTCTCACGTCACGCCACACCCCTTACAGACTTGACGAAGAAGGGGGCTTTTCAGTGGTCACCACAGGCGCAGGAGTGCTTTGACAGGTTTAAGGTGATCATGACTTCATGTCCGGTGCTAGCATTGCCGACTTTTCGAAGTCATTTGATTTATTCTGTGATGCTTCAGGAGAGGGCATTGGTGCCGTTTTGATGCAGAGCGTCATCCGATTGCATTTGAGAGCAGGAAACTCAGGGGTCCTGAGAGATTTTATAGCATTTACGACAAGGAGATGTTAGCCATTATGCATGCATTGGCTAAGTTTAGGCAGTACTTGGTAGGCAGCAAATTCAGTGTTCGTACAGATCATAACAGCCTAAAACATTTCCTTGGACAGCGAGACTTGCACGAGAGGCAGCAGAAATGGGTCAGTAAACTGCAGTCATATGACTTCGATATTACTTTCATTAAGGGGAAGCAGAATATAGTAGCCGACGCCTTGTCTCGTAGACCCCAGTTGAATGCCTTAGCACAGATACGGAGGATTGGAGGCATCGGATCATTGCAGAGTATGCTAAGAACCCATGGGCTTCTAGCACGTTGATGTGACAAGCAGGACGACAAAGAGTACCAGATGACTTGATCATTTAAGCAAGGGCGGATTCTTTTGGTTCCTGACTCTGAGTTACGGACTACGGTTTTGAGAGCCTTTCACGACCTTCCTATGGCGGGCCATCCCGGATACTACAAGACTTACAAAATGGTTCGGGAACGGTTTACTTGGAAAGGGCTGAAAACTGATGTTTTGCAGTATGTCCGTGAGTGTTCTGTGTGCCAACAGAACAAGCAGGAGCACACCTATCCTGCTGGATTACTCCAGCCACTTCCGATACCTGACAGGAAGTGGGAGTGTTTATCTATGGACTTTATCACGGGTTTGCCGAAAGCCCAGGGTAAAGATTGCATTTATGTAGTGGTCGATCGGTTGACTAAGTACGCCCATTTCTTCCCGATTACGACTACTTTCACAGCATCGCAGACTGCAGAGTTGTTCTTCAGAGAGGTTTTCCGACTGCATGGATTGCCTCGGACGATAGTCAGCGATAGAGACAGCCGGTTCATGAGCAACTTTTGGCAGGAGTTGTTCAGACTTTGTGGGACCGAGCTGACACCGAGTACCAGCTACCATCCACAGACCGATGGACAGACAGAGATTGTCAATAAGTGGGTGGAAGGTTATTTGCGCAATTATATAGCTGGTCAGCAGAGAGCTTGGGTGAGGTGGATTTACTTGTGCGAGTATTGTTATAACTCGACTCACCATATGACGATACAGATGACCCCCTTCATGGCATTGTACGGGTATGAGGCGCCCAATCTTCTGGATTTGATTTTGAGCGATAGCAGAGTGCCGAGTGCAGGTGATATGATGCAGAGTCAGCAGGACATCTTGAGGTCTCTCCGAGACAATATCCAGCAGGCACAGAATCAGCATAAGCAGTATGCTGATCAGAAGAGGGTTGAGCGCAGATTTTGAGGTGGGTGATATGGTGTACCTCATGTTGCAGCCGTATCGTCAGTCTACTCTGCGGAAGAGTGGGGCTGAGAAACTTAAACCTCGCTACTATGGTCCATTTCGTGTTGTCAGACGAGTGGGCGAGGTTGCTTATGAGTTGGACTTGCCAGCTGATAGCAAGGTCCATAATGTATTTCACGTTTCTCGCCTGAAGAAGGCATTGGGTCAGCATGTTGTTCCCTCTCCAGTTTTGCCACCCCTTGACGACGAAGGGAAACTGATACTAGTACCTGAGGCCATCCTTGATATGAGAGAGAGACACCTTCGGAGGCGTGTGATCAGGGAATATCTGGTCAAGTGGAGAGATTTGCCAGTTGAGGATGCTACATGGGAGTCAGAGGCGATTTTACAGCATCCAGAGTTGAGATTGCTTGAGGACAAGCAATTTCAGGGAGGGCGGACTGTCATGTCCCCATCCTAGTCAGCACAGCTGGTGACGAGGTTAGCCTATCATTTGATCCTCGTAGGCTGACAGGAGTGTTCAGAGGATCCTTGTTGGCAGTTGCTCAGTGTTGGTTAGCTCCAGTTTGCAGTGTGTCAGATTTAGGCCTTCGCAGAATCTTCCAGAGAGTCTTTTCAGAGAACTTTCTATTTTTAGAAAGTTAGGTCAGACGGAAGCTGCTATTTCGGGCAGGGCACCTGGTGCAGTGATTTAGCTCAGATTCGACCTGGTTCAGTAATTGTTTGATTTGACGGAGAAATAAGGGGTAATTACTGAGTTACGAAATATTTAATAATTTGACTTTATTATAAAGTCACTTTATTGAAATATTAAAATATTTAATTATTTGGCTAAGTTATAAAGTATTTAATTATACTTTATATTATATTATTAAAAGGTGATTTAATGAGTATTTAATGCTCATTAAAAAGGGACGCCAATAATTAAATAGATTCTCCTAAGTCTTAAGTGAAAATTAAATCATTTATTTAAATGATTATTTTAATGAAGGATTAGGTCGAACTTTTCAAGAGAGAATATATTACTCTTCACAGGCAAAATCGAACTATCTTGTTTATTATTCAATTTTGTCTTCTGAGCATCTGAGCTTTGGAGTTTGCAAACCCTAGGGTTTCTGGCAAACATCGTTTCTGGAGAACGTAACCTCTTCAGAGATCAGGCATACTGAGGCTGTGAGATACCAGCTGAAGATTGCACTTGGTGATTTCATCCAGAAATCACAGATTGAGCATCATCAGTTAATCAGACAGAGATTCATCGAGTTCAGCAGAGATATTTATCACCTTCCAGAGGCGACTTCATTCATTTCCATTCATCTGAGATCAGGCACGAATTTCAAGAAGCCGTACTTGCATTTATTGCTGCAGACTGGCCGTACCAGCAAGGCCGTACTTCTTTGTCACTGGAGAAACGCCTTGTATCTTTGGTTTCTGGCGATTGGAATTGGGACGCAGGGTTATCTAGAGACTTGTGCATTGGAAATTGAGCCCGAGATTCCTCTTGTTATTTCTGGCCGTACTCTGTCCTTTCTGCTGCAGCCGCCATATTAATTACCAGGTTTTTTTCTATTAAAATTTCAGATCATGCTTTCATTATTCAGATTTTCACTTTGTAAAAGCTCAAAATAAATAATAGAACAGTACGCCTATGTTTCCTGAGAAAGATCTGAGTCCTCTCATGCAATTTGAATTTGTTTAGAATTTTCTATCAATTTCTTTGAGAAATCGCATTTTTTCATTATTGTCAAAAAACCTCCAAAATCACAAAAACACCAAAAATTGCAAAAACGACAAAAAAATCAATTAGGGTTTGAACAGAGAACCACCAGGGTTCTGACATCTTCTCTGTGATTTTGTCTGAGACAAGGGTTACAGTGAATTTCTTCCATTGGAGAAACAAAAGATCTTCAATGTTTTGCAAACTTGAGGTTGTGGAAGACCAGCTGAATCTTTCCTACAAGGATGGCTTCATTTTAGAAGTCAATTTGAGTTTCACCAGAGTTTTTATGTTCAGTTTCTTTCCAGTTTTCAATAAGGAAGGGTCTACAGTGATTGAGGCTCCTTCATTCAGCAGATCTGGCATCTGAGGAGCAAGTTGTATATTTTCCTTGGCTGGCCATACCATTTCAGGCCTATGGTGTGTGCATCTAGGGTTGAGGCGTTTGAACCAGAAGGCTGAAACGCCTTCTTCTGGAGCCTTCTATCCTTTCCATCTTGGTTTCCTGGTATTCTTCAGTCATTTGCTACAGTTTCTGACAGGGAGAAACCAACACCAGGAGGCAGGCGTTGGATTTATTCAGTTTTTCAGGATTCTTGACTGGCAAGCTCCAGAATTTCTTATTTAAATAATCTGGAGGTTTCCGGGTATGTTTGTTGTATGTAATTCCTTTGTTGCAGTTGTTTAACACTTAATACAATTGCAGTTTCTCAAATTTTGTTTAAATTTTAGTTTTATCAACATTTTATGCTTGGTGCACTTCCCAAAAATGATCTTAAAACTCATGCAAAAACAAGCAAACACTTTAACAGACAGTTTTAGTTCAGAAGTTGAGGTTGAGCCAGCTGGGCTCATCACATAACATAGGTACAAAACTAAACCTGTTATAAAAGGTTATTAAGAAACTTTTCCCACAGCTAAATGAGAATGTTTTTAGTTGTCACAGCATAGTTTGGATGGCAAGTACATCATCTGGATGCAAAGAGTGCTCTCTAAAATCGAATTTGGAGGAAGTTTGTACAGCACAGACGCAATGTCTTGGTATCCAAGGTAAAGAAAATTTGATTTGCATACTGATAGAAGATTTGTATAGGCATGGTATATACAGATTGATCAATATCACATCCAATGGCTGTAAAACAAACAATTCAGATCAAATCTGTATCTTTAAACAAAAGAAGAAAAAATATTACTACAGTTGTTTATGTTGATGACCTAACAATCACATGAAATAATTCTGGCCTTATATAAGAAAAAGTTATTCCTTGTGAGACTTTTTATATGACAGATTTAGGCCTATTATTTATTGTTTGGATATACACTACACTAAGTTCGGCAGCATAAAGATAGAATTTTTTTAACAACAAACTAAGAATATATCGGGCTCGTTCAAAAAGTTCAAAATGAAAAATTACAATCACAGTAAGGCACATATAGAGACAGATTTATCTTTCCCAAATAGGTATTGTTTTCTTTGTGGACACAATTGTTTTATAACAAACACTAAATTTGATAACTGCATTGCTTTGATCCTCCATATAGGGATGACTTCCTGATATTGATTGACACATTTTTAAAATGAAATAAACTTCCAAAAATGTGCTTTATTCATTTGATAAATCATCTCTTCGAATGTTGACTAGGTGTAGGATATAGTTATCTTGTTTTGTAGAACGATTCACTTTAGGAGGTGTCACTTTATCTGTTAACCATGAAGTATTTTAACCTATTATGGTTCAATTTACATTTGAAAAGTCTTCACTTCATTTTTGGTGTCAAAAAGGAAAGTAACAAATCACCTTGGAAAATGAATTGGCTTCTATTTATTTGTTTTTCTCCTTTAGCACAATTTCCTAATGTTGACTGCCTTTTAGGAAATGACTACTAGAAATGACAAGAATTAATCCAAGATCAGGACCGAAGGAACCAGAGAAAGATAGGGAACAAGAGCAATGACGGGACGGTTGAGGCAAGGACCTACCTCCCCAAGTCGTCATATGTCTAGATGTACTGACAGGATACACAAGGTAGCAAGTGTTGGGAACATTACATCATTCCCGTAGATTGTTAGTGTGTCATATTATAGCTATTTGTTAGTGTTTGTCTGTTTATGTGTATTGAGTTGTTTTAACAACTCATATATTAAGGAGAGTTGTTATAAGAGGTATATATATATATATTGTTGGCCCCACGGTTGTTGTTGCACCAAAAGATCAACTTGTTAATGCCGGATACAACCACCAAAGTTAACAGATCCACGAGAGGCGTTTAACCCATGTCACGAATCCCGAAGCGCGCACTGACCATTTGCCAACAATCTCCCCCCCAACGTTACCCGAGGGGATTCAAACCCGGCACCTTTGGTTCTAATACCAATTGTTGACCCCACGGTTGTCGTTGCACCAAAAGATCGACTTCTTAATGCCCGATACAACCACCAGAATTAATAGATCCACGCGAGGCGGTTAAGCCATGTCACGAATCCCGAGGGGAGTGTGGACCTTTCGAATGACTGAAATCTGTAACTTGAAGCACAAATGTGATTTCTGGATGAAATCACCCTTCTACTAGCTAGGGCAGGTCTTGCACTGCCGAAACAAGTCCTAGATATTGAGGGTTTTCGTCCTCAACTCCATTTATCAAACCTCCTAGCGAAAAACCAGCAACATCTCCTTAAGTAGCCAAAACATCAATCAACAAATGAGAGCCAAAAAGTCACTTTATAGAAGGTGGGAGGGAAATTAGAGCAACTTTAGGTTTTGAATCATTTTCCCTCCAAAACCTTTTAATATTTTTGCTTTATACTTTAAACCATTATCAAATAATCCTCAAAGGGGCATCCTGCTCATAAGGAAACTATTTGCACTTTTGTAGCCTTCTAAAACGACTTAAAGTTATCACTTAGGCACCAAGGTACTTTTTTGATGACCACTTACCCCCTCACTTAAGTTATAAAGTTATTTTATAAAATAACTTAAGTGACTGATTAAAAGCAACTATTAAATAAATCAACCTTAGGCTCTCCAACGCCACCTTAGAAATAACGCTACTGAAGACACAAAGGGCTTGAGACCAATTTCCCGAAATAGGCTTACTATAAATAGCATCTGCTAAAAATAGTAAGTACTCAACAAACATCAACTGGTACAAAACTGATGATCACTGAGACTAAGAATTGTAAGCACTATAAGTTGGCCACTACTATAAATAGAAAGTCCCATTGAAACACCAAAGAAACCCCACAGAAAGAATTGGCACAAGCAATAAAGCTCATCGGTCAACTTCCACACATTGCCCAAATAGGAAACCCTACACTGCTATGCCTATCAGACCAGTTACTAAATATAGCACTTACTAAAAATAGTGTGTCAGAACCAGACTAATCCAAAAGAGGACATCGAAAATGGGGACATTACAGTCCGCCCTTCCCAAAGATTGCTTGTCCTCAAGCAATTCCAATAAAGCCCTACAACCAACAATCTAATTCACACTTAAACCAAAAATAATCCCAGGGTCCCAAGTAAATCTAGGAGGTCTATAGCACCAACTACTCAAATCTTTGTCCTGCGAGCTACCAACACGGGTCCTCCTGAAAACCTCTCGTATTAAGCGTAATCAAATACTGCATAGACTCGACCAACTCCTTAAAATAATGCCCCTCGAGAGTACCAAACTGATATGCCACAAGAGTAAACTCAAGAAAATCAACACTGACTCTCTCATCCCAAATGGTAGCTAAACTACAACACAGTGTGATTCTCAAGTTCCAAGTTAGTCTCAGAAAGGAACCACCATACCGACGTTGTGCCACACTAATCATAAATGAACCAATGTGCCCAAATTGCACTCCCCTATCCTTGACCCCCAAGGAATAAAAATCATCAAAGCCCATACTGAAAAACCTGATAGGTCTGAAGTCAATGCCATGAAAAATATCCTGCCAAAACAACCTAGAGAAGACTGTGTCAACAAACTCACAATCAATCACAATCTTGGACAACATTAGAAAAACCCTACTCAACCATAAGAAATAAACCCCGACACGACACCTCAAGATACCCCAAGTATGGAGCAAGTCAATCACTGCCATATCTCTGAAATCTATCAACCAAGAAAAGCCTATGCTGACGCAAACCAAAATCATAACATCAACACTCAACCTCCAAGTGCCAAAAGAATGGTCCCAAACACACCAACACACCCAAAGCACTGCAATCATTAAGACATCATCTGGAATAATGCATATCATCTCTATAAAGTAACCGCGGTGAGTGTCACTCACCAGTGTGGAAACAACAAATGGGTAAACTATGTCTGGAAAGATAATCACAGCCAGGTGCCCCAAAGCCTGCCCAAACTCAAAATCGGTCTACTCATCAAAAGATGTCATCATAACCAGCGAAAGAAAGTGAGGGCAGCGGTACTCAAACTGAAATCCCACTGAAAACATAGGAGAGATGAGTATGGAGGTAGCAACAAAATCATCACCAAGGATCAAATCATCACTGCCATCGAAGCTCAACCATGGGCTACTCAATTGCTGAACCGAAGAGACCATCCAACTCATCTGCGGATCCAAAACCGAAGTCATGTACCAGCTGATCGGAAAGTGGGCAGCGGTACTGATACAGGAACTTGACCCGCTACTCCAATCCTGAGACAACTCTTCATGACTGGAAACTACACCTAGGTCCCAAACCTTACTAATTTCACCCAAAGAAATGGTACAACTAGGAGTAATCCCATCATCCAACTCAAAAAGCGAATTGTCATACGACATATCAGCATCTACCTTAAACAAAAAATTATCAATAAACTGAAGGTTATCCTCAACTCCTGAATCAAACCAATCCTTTTGCTGATTTGAACTCCTATTTTCTGATTTTTTTGGACAATGTGCAAGATCATACTCCTCCTGGATGAAATCAAGCTCCATCATTACCTATTTGATCTCCTTTGCCCTTTTTCTACCTTCCTTCTCAAACTGTTAAGTCTCATAGAGCTGATCATTCACTTCACGAAGTGCCTCTTGGACACTTTCCAAACCAAGCCTTGTGGAATTAAGCTCGATGGTGAGCTCACTAACCTCTTCCCTTAACTGCTTAGACATAGACAAAGTTTCATCTACAAACTTGGTGGCTATATCTCTATCATGCATCGTGTGTAAGTAAGTTGTTTTAAATTCTTCCATGGAGCTCTTCATTGTATGTAAATCAGAAAATGAGATATTAAGCTCACTTTGTCCCATTGATGCATTTCAAATTAAGTTTTCCACATGCATACGTTTGCTGTCCAAACTAGATAAAATGTGCACCTCATTTTCAGCGGATACCAAGAGTTGTCTTTTCCAATCATGATCAAGCAAAAATGATGAACTACTGTTATGTGGCATGTAAAAATCAGAAATCAATTCACACTTGTCATCAAAGCTTCCATGACTGTCTCAAATTTCTTGTGCCTCTTCTTCATCACTAGGCCTCCGATCAAAATTAGCCCCAAGCAAAAACATTTTTGATTTATCTTCGAGATTATGCCCCTCAAAATCAATTCCCTCTAAGGCTTCCTCTTTACATTCTCGATGCTCTAAGGTTGGAACAACAGCTTGGTCAGAAGAAGATTCCTCCCAAACTGATCCTTCATCATACTTTGGTCCCCAAACACCTAGATCCCATGGCACAATAAGTTGATGTTTTCTTTTTGAATGAGTATGCTCAATGTATATCCCCTTAGTGGTTGCCTCCCATATCACCTAAGACTCTCCCTTATCATTCCCAATAGTGGACTATGAATCCAAATCAATCAAGCTACAAGGTCTCTGCTCAAAATCAGCTTCCTACAATGTGAAATCAGATTCCTTTTCAAGATTGAAAACATCACTATCGATGCCATCCTCTATGCATGGCTCCCAGAATGTAGTAAGGACATCATTACAAACCAAAGGAAATTCATCTCGAAGTGGATCTTTATCATACTTTGGTGCCAACACACCTGGATCCCATATGTAGAAAGGTTGATCGCTTTGATCAGAGAATAAGTGCTCATTGTGCTCTTCATGAATAGTTGTCTTTCTGAATAAGTCACTCCCCAACTCATTAGGATTGAAATCGTCATAAGCATCTCTCTCCATAGGCTTCGTTTGGAAGTCAAACCAAATGCCACATGTGTCATCATTACCAACATGAGGTAAAGAGTCATCGTTATTAGCTGATTTGAAGACATTATCCCTTTTGTTTTCAAAATGCCTATCATCTAAAGGTGTCTCAACTTCATTGGATAGCTCTAAGGGTGTATATAAAGTTGTTGTTTTGACAATTCCTTCATGCACAAACTCAACCACAGCAGTTGCATGCATGTCCAAAGAGTCATCCCGAGGCTCCATCTCACATTCATCATGTTTCAAATCAATCACTTCATCTGATTTTTTTGCTATGAACTTCTCTTCAACCACCTGCTCTTCATTGAATAAGTATGGCTCCAACTTTGCCACCTCCTTAAAATGAAGTTTTGGTTCCCCAACAACAATATATCACTTATATATTGATATGTAATTCAAGAATCTCCTTTACAAAGGCCGATATGAAGGCCAAAAAGAGAAACTACAAATTGATGTAGATACGCAGCAATAAGACTCGGTCTTATATAATTCTTCAACCTGCTCCTCTATAGAATTCGCACTATGACTTGTGACGACTTATGAACAATATGAATAAATGAATGCTAAACAATGAGACATGAATGGATATTTATACAATGTAGAGAGAGGGACGTGTCCCTTCATGAAACAAGTCGGCCACAAGAGATAAGCATGTCTCTTCAAGAATTTGCATCCTTCTAGAAAATCGCGCCCAAGGAGAAGAGGTCGGCCTCATCACAAACTCTTCATTAATTAACAAATAATTAATATTAACAAAAGACGTGTCTCTTCACTTGCTTCAAGTCGGCCAGGAGAAAGAGTAAATATAATTCAAATAGCCGTTGAGGCTCCATTTGAATTATCTCCATACGTGGGTCTGGAAGATGCAGCCCGATGCTGCTAGGACATCAACACTCCCTCTCAGCTAGGGATGATACTTCCAGTTGCACAAGATATATCACCTCATCATGATATCAGATATCACCTCAACATGATATCAACCATAATGGCTACAACCATATATGGTGTGTACAAGTGTTCATCACTTGCGTGATGTTGTCACCTCAACATGACTTTCACCATGGCTCTCCCAAAGGGTGAAACACAAGTACAAAAGATCATCACGAACTCTCTAACGTGATGTTGTCATTGAGTCACACACATGACATCCACCATGACTCTCTCAAAGGGTGGAAACAAGGGCTTTCACCTCAAATCTCAAAGAGAAATGCATTAACAAGGGATTTCACCTCGAAATTTCTCTCACAGAGAAGAACTCGTTAATCAAGGGATTTCACCTCGAACTTCTCTCACAGAGAAGAACTCATTAAACAAGGCTCATTGATAGTGAGACTCTTTCTCAGTTAAGGCTGGATTCTCCGCCATACCAAGCTTATCTCGAAAGTACACAAACTTGATTCTGGAGAGAGGCTTGGTGAGAATGTCTGTCGTCTGCTCATCAGTGTTGATATACCTTAACTGTATAGCCTTCCGCAGTACCATATCTCTAATATAGTGATACTTGATCTCAACATGCTTGGTTCTGTCATGAAACATAGGATTGACAGAAAGCTTCACGCAAATATAGTTATCACAATGAATGATAGTAGGCTCCATTAATTGTCTGAACAATCCTGCAAGGAGCTTACGAAGCCACACTACTTCCTGAGCTGCCATACAAGCTGCAATATACTCTGCCTCTGTTGTACTCAATGCCACAGATGACTGCTTCCTGCTGCACCAGGATATCATAGCAGAACCCAAACTGAAGCAACAACTAGAGGTGCTCTTCCGATCTGTGACACACCCTGCCCAATCAAAATCAGTGTAACCATGTAGCTCCAAGTCTGCATCTGAAGAATATCTCAACCCATATCCAACTGTGCCACGCAAGTATCTCAGGATATGTTTCGTTGCAACAAGATGTACCTGCCTCAGTTCACACATGAACTGATTAAGTGCACTCACTGCATAGCAGTCTAGTGTTAACTAGATACATCAAGGATCCAATCAACTGCCTGTACATCGTGGGATCCACCAGGTTTGAACTAGCTGCAACCTCCTTCAACTTATGTAGGTTGGTCTCCATGGGCATAGACATGGATTTGCAATCCATCATACCAAATCTCAATACAATGTCAATAGTGTACTTCCCTTGACTCAGAATGAACTCAATAAGCCTTTGTCATTCTTTCTAAACCAAGGAAGTAATGTAACCAAGATCCTTCATTTCAAATTCAGAAGCTAACTCCTCCTCGCATTGATAATGAGATGATCTTCTTCAGTAAGAATTAAATCAGCATAAAGAACTAAGAACAACTAGATTACCATCTTCTTCAGGTTCAGTAGGCTCCCTCTGAATCTTCAAGCACTTGCATCAACCTTCTGACCTCTTCATCCAAGATTGCCTGCAACACTTGACTTAGATAAATGTTTTCCAGCGCACACCTCTGGTACTATAGAGAGTTCAAGATAATCCTCCTCGACCTCATCCCAAATAACACTATTCTGAATTGGTTTGCGGAGCTACCAATGACAAATCCAGATGACTCTCTTGAGCAATTCTGATCTCAGCAGCTGAAGGGATCCTCTAAGGATTTAGCACCTAGCCTTGCAATACAATAATCTTCATTTCTTCTCAATGAGTTACAAAACTCCCTCTTGATCCCTGCTTCAGAGATTGCAAAGAAGAATTTTGGAAGTGAACTCCCTCTAGCCACCAACTCAGTCCCATGGCTGCAAGTTGTGACTTCACGCTTGATCATTTCTTTCGTCGCATGACTTCCTCACAAGATGCCTCAAGCTTTTCATCACTAAGCAGTTTCTCATCACCTTCTTGCTCCTAGGTCTATCCTGGAAGCATTTTAGAGAGAGATTACTAACTGTTTATAAATATCCAAAGAAATATCAAGGCTAGAATCATACAAAGTTTACTATCTCAGGTTATAGCATGAATACATAAGAATTTATGAATAGTATTAAGACATGAATAAATAAATCAACCTATAAGAGAAATATATAAAAAAATCAGAATGAAGAGACTTATCTTTATTGAATTCCGATATATCTCTTCCTTCCATCTTTTGCTCCTCTCGAGAGTGCTAATCTAAGTACAACAAAAGACAATCTGCACAACAAACATTATGCAGTCAACATATTCAATATAGGACCAGCCTTCTCAAGGCACCATTGCAGTGCATGCACATAGAGAATTGTATCGATGTGACCATCCAATCACAACGAATTTGCATTTCTCTTTTCATCTCAGAGTCACACTCAAAGATCTTCACAACGAAATGCAATGAATGATTGACATCTCCAAGGGATCTTATGCCAGTGATCACTTTTACCAATCACACATGATTAAAGTAAACAAAGTTAGACCTGCGCAACTCAGCAGATTAAAAAATTTAGCCCAGAAGAAAAATGATTACAAGAGTACAAACAAAAAATACTTATCTCTTTCTGTTGATACACCACAAAAATTGTTTTTTCTCTCAAAAGCTCATCTTAACTTAGAATTTGTAGAGGTGGCTGATTAAATTTGAATATGGTCTTTGACCATTCAAATTTATCAATGCACTCCAGCTGCGACCCACCTAGGATTGCAATACAGGTGTAACAAGCTCTATGATGTACCTTGATGAGGCAAACATCTACAACTCAATAATTGTTGTTCAATAAATGTGCTCTGCCATTCTTCCTTCAACATTTACTTTCGATTCTTCTCTAAATAATTTCCACAAATCGAAAAAATGATGAGTGTTCTCAAGGCGACGCCCAGGGTTATTGAACTCTTAGGAATTTTCTAATACTCCAATCGTAGATTTTTCTGAAGACTGCATACTGCAGTTTGACTCTTCTCCACCTTACCAGGCTACAATGGGCTTCCATGCAATCTTGTTGTCTACAATGTTGGCGGAAGACTTTAATTTCCAGGATCACTTCCGTCAACTTTGACACGGCTCCAGATATTATAGATTTGAAATTTGTGCTGACAGCGACAACACAACTGCCAAGAAGATGTCAATGCATTATCTCCAGCACACTTGATAGATATGCAACTCCTTGACTCGACAACATGTCCCAATAAATTTAACCCTTTCAGGCGCTAAGTAATCTTAGATAGATCACGAAACTGAAGATGCGACAAAAGAATTCAATCAACTTGAATATCCACGACTACTCACATTCTCACAGGCTCGCGACTCATATTCTCAAGTTTTTCCAAATAAAAGGGGCGGAAGATGCAAGTTGATGTTTTCCGGCAGCTTCTAATACGAACTCAGCCAATTCTGAAGATTCTAAATCCCGACTTCATCACATAATGGCTCTGGAATGTCCTCTCAACAACCCATGGAAAATACGATTGCGGCTAATGCAAGGCTATGTATGACTTCGATTAAATACTTTCACCTGAGACGCAATGCCCATTATTATCCATGTGCTATGATGAATAAAACATAATTTCTTCAGACTGTATATGGCATGACTTAATCTCCACCAATATCAAACTACAGATTGGGATCATCAACGCATTGTAGTCTTGCCAAGTATTGAACACCTTTATGTTATTCGTCATGATAATGTAGAACCATCTTGAGTCCTTTAACTTTTCCTAGATTCGCAAGAGCTCCTGATACTTATAGATACCTCATTGCTTCGATTCTTTTGACATAGATTTCTGCCATATCTGATCAGATCTTTTCTAAGACCCACTTTGATACCATGTTAATATTATGATCAGATTGAAATGTACAGAAATTAATTCAAAATCAGACACAATAACACAGCAAATACCCTGGGAAAACCCTCCTCTTGAGGGAGAAAAACCCAGCAACAATATATCACTTATATATTGATATGTAATTCAAGAATCTCTTTTACAAAGGCCGATATGAAGGCCAACAAGAGAAACTACAAACTGATGTAGATACACAGCAATAAGACTCAGTCTTATATAATTCTTCAACCTGCTCCTCTATAGAATTCGCACTATGACTTGTGACGACTTATGAACAATATGAATAAATGAATGCTAAACAATGAGACATGAATGGATATTTATACAATGTAGAGAGAGGGACGTGTCCCTTCATGAAACAAGTCGGCCACAAGAGATAAGCATGTCTCTTCAAGAATTTGCATCCTTCTAGAAAATCGCACCCAAGGAGAAAAGGTCGGCCTCATCACAAACTCTTCATTAATTAACAAATAATTAATATTAACAAAAGACGTGTCTCTTCACTTGCTTCAAGTCAACCAGGAGAAAGAGTAAATATAATTCAAATAGCCGTTAAGGCTCCATTTGAATTATCTCCATATGCGGGTCTAGAAGATGCAGCCCGACGCTGCTAGGACATCAACATTGTGGACATCATGTTGAGAGACTCCATGATGAACTCTTGTACATCTCTGAGACTGAGATGTGGTTTTTCACAAATGGGTGTAGCCATTGTCGGTGTCATGTCGAGAGACTCCATGATGAGGATATCTAAAAAAATACCTCCCTAGCTAAGAGGGAGTGTTAGTGTTGTACCAGCAAGAGATATTTTCTCCTAATTATATCTTGCTCAAGGCAGGTCGGCCTTCATCTTTTATAAATAAAATATATTTGCTCTAGGTCGGCCCTAGAGAGAAGGCCACCTAGTTTGGTATTTATAGAGGATGGAGTCCTCTCATTTTTTCATCAATCCATTCACTCTCCAATTCACATCTTCAGCAGCAGCAGCAATTCGCCTCCTAGCAACAGATTTGATTCTAAGAAGTGTCATCATTTGTATTTCGCTTCAAGAAGAAGTGTCTCCATTCATTGTATTAGACTCAGCCTTGTGTAGGGCCTGATTTGTCTGCAGTTTCTGCACTTATTCTTCTAATATATAAGAGAATATTCTTTGTTGGGTTTTTCTCCCTCGAGCAGGAGGGTTTTCCCAGGGTAATCACTGTGTTCATTGTCTATGTGTTGCATTTTCTGCTTGTTAGACATTTTTGATCTAAAAACTAACATCTGCCACAAGAAAAGAAACCCCTTGGAACACCATTAACCAAAATTGAATAGTTAGGAGTAGTAACACAAGCAGTAATCAACTTGAGAAACCTCCCTTTAAACCCAAATTTCTACAAAACAGCCAAGAGGAATGGCCATGACACCCTATCATAAGCTTTAGAAATATCCAGCTTAAGAACCATCCCCGGTCTTTTACTTGATTCCACAGAGTGAATAATTTCATGAGTAGTTAAAACAGCATCTAAAATGTGTCTCCCCTTAACCAAACCTTTTTTATTTTCAACTATCATTTTATTAAGAACATCTTTCAGCCTATTAACTATAAGCTTAGAGAAAATCTCAACACTGTATTACATAAGCTTATAAGGCGAAAGTCCTACATAGTGGAAACATTTTCTTTTTAGGGATAAGAGCTATAAAGGTAGAGTTGATACTTTTTAACAGCTGCCCAAATCTAAAGAAATCTCTTGCAGCATTGTCAATAAGAGGTTGTTTTCTTCCAATGATGGTAAATCTACAAATAGCATTGTATGGAAAACTGTGGCATGCCCCCGTCCAAGTAAAAAATAGATCAAAGTAATTGATCAAGATCGCAGCACCTAAGGGACAGCGATTTAATAAAGGGAGTGATTCTAACAAGGGCAGAGATCCCTTGGAATCAAAGATATTTAACTAAAATTAAATTAAAGGTTTCAAACCAGTCATTAAGGGAATAGTTGTGACTCTTCCAAAAAGGCAGTAATTATAAAGAGGTGTGACTTCGAATAAATTGAAGCTATAAGGAGAGTTTTTCATTTGAGGACATCCATAACATCAATCAATAATTCAATTGAGAATAAAACCTTATTCAACTTTGCAAGTAAATTAAATTATGTTCTCAAGAGTAGTGATGATGTGAGAAAGGATGTGACTCTTAATGTGAAAGGATGCGACTCTTAACGTGAAAGGTTGTTGATGCAGGGGCATCCTAGGTTGTGAGAGCAATCTTGCATCACCCAAAAATATTTTCTATAATTTTTGCTATAGTCTAGTTGCTAATGCCTGGAATAATGTTTTGTTGAATAATTTGATGTAATTTTTTTTCCTAGACCTTTGGCAGCACTCCTATTGACCGCACTCATGACAGTGACCGTTTCAAAGCATAACCAGGGGTTATTCCATTATGGCATCCACCTTGGGAGTGGGAGCATCTTGCCTGGCATTATTTCGCTTTATTTTATTTATCATTGCAATAATTGGATATTCTCCTGCATTTTGATTTTCGGGATCTTGCTAGTGGACCGGAAATTGAAAACTAATCTCCAACTTTGGCAAATGAGTTTGAATTTGCATCATGGACCATTAATGACATTTTCTATTTGCTGGAGCAGCCATGACAGGAGAGGGGTGTGGCCTTTTCAAAGAGGCAAAAATCTGATTTTAAAGGATAGTGCAAGTTGTTTTCATTGGCAGTTTTGAACCTGTCATTTTGGGGAACAGATTTTGGGGGTGAAGAAGGTATGGCGTAGCATCTTCTTGGAGGGCAGATTGAAAATGTATTGTGCAAGTCTGAAAGTGTGTTGCAACAGCAATTGAAAACAAGAATCCATTGTTTTAGACTGGAAAATTTTGCCAGTTGAAGTTTGTTAGTTGCAGGTTGCAGGTTGAAGATTGCATATGAAGGAGAAGGAGTTGTTTTTGTTGCTGCATACCATTTTCCTGTCATAAATCAAATCGTAACTCATTGATGGTCTTTGTGTATATTAAAGTATTATTGTATTATTTAATGGTCATCTTAGCTTTTAGTTAGTCAGTAGTTTATTTTAGTAACTTTTCATTCTTTGCTTTTGTTAACGTCTATTTCTTTTGGAAACTTCGTCCTCTATTGTATTATTTAAGAGCTTTAATCTCTTTTGTAAGTAATATCAAATATCAATTATCTTTTCATGGTATCAAAGCATAGACTCGAACCTAATTTTTTAAGCCGATTTTTAAAATTGAAAAAAAATCTGTGAGAAATTTTTTGAACCAATTTTTTGAAAATCGAAATTTAAACCAAAAAAAAATAAAAAAAATCGAGGGTTTTTATTGTAGAAGATTCATGGGTTCATTTGCAGCAAATTTTCGAGAAATTTTTTGAGGGAAGAAATCGTGGTTTTTGAAGAATTTTTTTGTGGATTTGTATGTAAAAATCGCTCCATACTTCCTATGCAAATCGCGGGTCTTCTAAGACATGTTTTCGTGTTTTTCTTTTGGGCATTTGTTGTCTTCAAATTCACGGGGGTTTCTGTGTGCTTTGGCAACGGGTTTTTACCTCCATCTAACACGATTTTGTGGTGGCTTTCATGGGTTTTTGCCTCTTTCTAAGTATTTTGTGGGTTTGCAGTTGTTTTCTAAGCGCAGTTTATAGTCGTTTTTGCACATTTTCGCGTTTGTTTTTTCCTGTCAAATTTGTTGGAGGATCTGCACCTATATTTTGGGCGATTTTCCGTACTCGTTTTTTTGGAGAAGACAAAGGTGCGACCGCATTTTTTTCTCTAGGCATTTTATCTAGTTTTTTGGGCGTGTGAAAGGAAAATCACACATGTTTTTACTACAAATCACGTCCTTCCATTGACAAAATCGTGGAGACTTTTGCTTCTTTTCCTCTTTGGACGCCTGGTTCTGAATTTGGACAACTAGGGTTTTCTAATTTTGGATTGGATTTTTCTGAATATTTCTTGAATATTTCATGGAAAAGAATTTCTAAAGAGTTTTTGAAAAAAATTTGCAGTATCTCTGAGGTTTTTGAGGGTTTTTCTTGGAAAAATCTTACTTTTTTAGAGTTTTCAAAGGTTTTTTTGAAAAATCTTATATTTTAGACAAATTAGCATTACCTCGTTTTTCATGTATTTGGAAAACAGGAGGGATCGCATCTACCTCTTATGCACTAATGACCAAACGACCTGCAGATCGTGGCAAATCATCTGCATGGTACATCAACTCTGGCGTCTCTCGGCATTTTACAAACAGGAGAGATTGGTTCACGAAGTATATGGCTTGCTCCAATTCCATCATCTTTGGTGGTGGCGAAGAGTATACAATTGTCGGCAAGGGCAACGTCCAGATCACATATGGTGGGAGAAATTTAATATTTCTCAATGTATGCTATGTACCGAGCATGGAGCTTAATCTACTCTCTATCAGTCAATTATACGTCACAGTCCGAAGTTGGACATTATTTTCAGTTCTCACAAGTGTCGAATTGTTGATAGAGAGTCCAAGAAAACTGTGGCAATTGGGGTCGAGGATCATGGTTTGTATTAGCTGCTTGATACTGAGGATCCTCTAGAGCATGCGCTAATTGCAAGGAGTTATCCATCAGTACTCTTTGGCATCAGCGGTATGGGCATCTCAATATTGCCTACCTCTCTCAGCTAGCTTGAGAGAATTTGGTAGAAGGCTTACCTGAGATTTAGCAGCAGACACATGGTGTTTGCGGAGCTTGCCAAATAGGGAAGCAGCATCGTACTCCTTTTTCAAAGGGAAAGTCTTGGAGAGCATCCAAGGTCCTGCAGCTAGTTCATGCAAATGTTTGTGGACCAATGAATATTGCATCGGTCACTGGTGCTAGGTATTTCCCTCTGTTTGTTGATGATTTTAGTAAAAAAATGTGGGTGTATTTTCTCAAAGAAAAGTCACAAGTATTTAATGAATTTCAGAAGTTTAAATAAAGCATTAGTTGAAAAAGAGTTTGGATGTCAAATCATTACTCTTAGGACAGCTAATGGAGGTGAATTTTGTTCCAACCAGTTCACAGACTTTTGTGCAAAACATGATATTAGATGACAGCTTACCACACCCTATACCCCTCAGCAGAATGGTGTTGTTGAGCGAAGGAATCATACCATCACAGAAATGGCCTGCTGTATGTTGGAGAACAAGAGTGTTCCCAAGAAATTTCGGGCTAAGGCAGTGTATACAGCAATATACCTTCTTAACCGATCTCCCACACAAGCCATTAAGAAGATGACCGCTGAGGAAGCATGGTTTGGAAGGAAACCAAAAATCACCCACCTCAGAGTTTTTGGTTCAACTGTGTATGTTTGGATTCCAGATGCCAAAAGAACCAAACTGGATTCCAAGAGACAGAAGTTGATGCTGACAAGATACAGTGACAATCACAAGGCCTATCGGCTGATTGATGTGGCTACTGACCGGTTGACATTCAGTAGGGATGTTGTGTTTGATGAGGAAGGTGGGCCCTTTTTGTTCCCTTCTTCCAGTCCTGACGATCAGCCTCTGAAGACCAAGGATTTGGGAGCTAAGTTTTTAGTAGCTCCACTTGAAGGGAGGGATTTTGATGTTGTAGAATCTCCCACACCAGATCCTCTACCAGCAGGGAGGGACTCTGTTGATTCTCACATTGTGGAATCTCCTCGGCAAGATTTTGTCTCAACAAATTTTCCTCAGAATGATATGGATGGTATTCTTCCAAGCAACCCAAGTCATGATGATGCTCATTCTGATTTGGAAGATGATTCTTCTCCTCGTCCTAAGTGGTCGACGAAGCTCATTGGTGATGTTCATGATGATGCGCTTGTAATGATGATGAGCTTGTTGAGGGACGATCGTCTAGAGGTAAGAGCAAAAAGAACACAGTAAATTTTGCTCTTATGGCCAACCTTCAGAGTGTTTATGAGCCGCAGCAGTATTCGGAGGCCAAGGGTAAACCTGAATGGGAAAAGGCTATGGATTCTGAGCATCATAATCTTTTGAAGAACAACACATGGGTTCTATTAGATCTTCCACCAGGGAAGAAACCCATTGGCTGCAAATGGGTCTACAAGGTCAAATACAAGGTTGATGGAACACTAGATAAATACAAGGTTCGGTTGGTGGCTAAGGGGTTCTCGCAGAGAGAAGATGTTGATTATGACGAAACCTTTGCTTGCACAACCAAGATGAGCACCATCCGACTTGTGCTAGCCATGGCAACACAATTTGGCTGGAAGGTCCATCAAATGGATATGAAGAGTGCCTTCCTCAATGGAGATTTGGAGGAAGAGGTATACATGACGCAGCCTCCTGGATTTAAAGTTGCAGGACAAGAGCACAAGGTATGCAAATTACAGAAGGCTCTTTATGGCCTCAAGCAAGCACCCAGGGCATGGTACCTGAAGTTTGATAAGTACCTGGTTGCACAGGGGTTTCACAAGAGTCCCTCAAATGCAAATTTGTATGTCAAGAACACTGGCAATGATATCATCCTTCTTGTCATCTATGTGGATGATATCATCATTACTATCAATAGGTTACATTTGATTGAACAGATCAAGTCCAATTTGTGTCAGGTGTTTGAGATGACAGACTTGGGTCTCCTACACTATTATCTTGGTGTAGAAGTTTGGCAAACTGGTAGCAGTATCTTCATTTCTCAATCGAAGTATGCCAGGAGTTTGCTTGAAAAATTCAGGATGGAAGATTGCAAAATCTCATCCACTCCTATGGAGAAGTGGCTAAAACTTTCAGCCAAATTAGACTCGCCAGTGGTAAATGAGTCTGCGTTCAAGCAACTTGTGGGCAGCCTCATCTATCTTACTGCCAGCAAACCTGATCTCAATTTTGTTGTGAGTTACATTTCTTGTTTCATGACTGCTCCTAAGGCGGAAAACTAGGTTGCCGCAAAGCGAGTATTGCGATATGTCAAAGGGACACCTGACTTTGGCATTCTATATAACCGATGCAAAGATCTTAGGTTGGTTGGCTTTATAGACTCAAACTGGGCAGGTTCAATGGATGATAGGAAGTCCACTTTTGGGTATGTTTTCAGTCTTGGTACAGGTGCAATCTGTTGTACCCCAAAATTAAAATTTTTGTTACACTTAGATATTTTGAAGAAATAAGTAAAAGTCTTGTTAAATCAGTCAAAAGGGTCAAAATTTGGGTGTGCATGTCTTGCATGAGGGGTTAAAACACAAAATTTTCAATTTCTGACGATCTGGGTCTGCTCAGAGCAGCTTAACCTACAAAACCCAAATCTCAATTTTTCATCCCTAAATTTTAGGAAAACTGCTATTTTTAGAAATTTTCTAAAATTAGTAACGTTTTCTGGATTTTTCTGGGTTTTCTTGAAAATGGATACTAGCAAAACTTTCTAAAAATAGAAAGTTGGTCCGACTGGGTCCAAACTGATTTTGATTGGTCCAAATTACGTCCATATCAGGCTGGTGCAGTCAGAATCTAAAAATAATCAGTTTTTCCCTATTGGGTCTATTCTGCTTTTTCAGAAGCATATCGGGAGCTCCGAGGTCATCAATGGAGGTCATTCGGCTGCCAGGCGTCAAAATCAACACTCAGGCGTTCAACAGAAGATGAAATGATGAACATGCACGGAGAATGAAGAAGAAGATAAAAAATGATGAAAATTTCCTAACACTGGCAAGTTTGGGTGCCCCAGGAGAAAAAGGGCGCCCATCGTTTTAGGGCACCAAATGTCAGAATTAAGGTTTGCGCCTCCAGTCAATGTTGTTCAGTTCTCTGTCAGCTTCGCAACGAATTCAGCAGTGTAGTTATCAGATTACTCAATCATCCGGAATTCAGCGACGAACAGGGTAGATCCGCACTGAAGTCAGAACGAGGAAAAGTTGAAAATATCAAAATTTGACTAAGTGTTCAGATTTTGGGCGCCCCTGGTGAAGAAGGGCGCCCAACTTTTTGAAGGGCCTAATTCAGCCGTTAGGGTTCAAGAATATGTTTGATCTTTTCAGTATCCTGCCAGCTTCGCGATGCCTGTCTTTGTCAGCACGTCCGACTGTTTAACATCCTGCAGATTCAGATCGAAGACGAAGGTACAGAATGAAGGTTTCAGACTCGAAGATGAAAATCAGTAAAAATGGCTAAGTCTGGAGGAAGTGGGCGCCCCTGGTGAAGAAGGGCGCCCAAGTTTTCAGGGGTCCCAACAGATGAATTTGCAGACGAGTGTCTAACGAGATCTCTTCACAATTGATCCAGCTTTCCAACGAGATATTCAACACGTCAATCGGATGTCGCAGTCGCTAGATCTGAAGCACCAAACAGAGGGTCCGACGAAGGCTAAAAACCAAGGTTCAGAAGCAAGCACAGAAAAAATCAAAAAATAACTAAGTCTGGTGAAACTGGGCGCCCCCAGTCAAGAAGGGCGCCCAAACTTTTGAGGGGTCAAATTTCACTTTCCAACAAAATCTCTTCCAGAAGACCCCTTCTCATTCTTCGTCAGCTTCGCGATGAGCACAACCGTCAGTCGATCCGACGCCCGAAACACCAGATTCGACGAAATCATCTGTAGAAGAGGAGTTAATGAAGAAATTGAAGATCAGAAAAATGGCTAACACTGTGAAAGTTCGGAGCCCCTCGAAGGAAAAGGCTCCCATGAATTCAGAGCTCAAGATTAAGTTTTTAGCCAAAGGCTCTTCCAGAACATCCTTCTCAGAATCAGTCTGGCTCCGCAATGGAAACCTTCAGCTCGCCTGTCGGATCAATCTGCCAACGGGAAATCAGAGGCAAAGTAGCATGTCAAAATGATGAAAAGTTGAAAATGTCAAAATTTTGGTTAACATTGGATGAAGTAGGCGCCCCTGGTGAAGAAGGGCGCCAAACTTCACATGCCTTAGAAAATTTTCATAGATTTTCGAAATTTTCAAGATTGCAAGAGAAGAAAGAGGCGTCCAAGTTCAATGAAGCTGAGATTTAGGGTTTTGGAGATAAAAGCAAAAGAAAGCAAAGCAAAAAACAAAACCCTAAGTCTATTTAACATCTTTCTTTTATGTTATTTTAATTATTTTTGCAGGTAGCCTTCAAGGGAGAAAGTTGGAGCAGCAAGTTTGAAGAAATTTTTCAAGATTCAAGAACGTAGCTTGCTGGTTTTTCATCATATTTTTCAGACCAACAACATAAACCCTTGCTTTTTCAAGTTTTTTCATCCAGAAGATCAAACTTTTCAAGAAGAAGACCAAGGCATTCCATTTTTCAATCATCTGGGTCTTTTCTCTCCTATCTTCTAAAGGAAATTTTCAAAAACTTCATCAAGTTGCAGCGAGTGTTTTTATTTTGCATGTCAGTGAAAACCTCATTGCATTCAGATTCCAACCATTTGGGTCCTTTCCAATCAATCTTCTGAAGAAAACCCATATCACAGCTTTTTTTCAAGAAAGTTTCAAATCCTAGGGTTGGCTGCTTTTTCGATCAGCCATCAATGTTTTTCATATCTAATCAACTGGGTTCATTCCAAATTGTATTCTGAACAAAACCCAGGTGCCAACTTTTTTGGTGAAAAATTGAAGAAATTAGGGTTTGCTGCTTTTTCAGTCAAAATTCAAGATTTTCAAAAACGGACGATCTGGGTTGTATTGCAACGAAATTCTGAGAAAAACCCATATCTCAAAAAAATTTCCAAAAATTTGTCCGTTTGAGACTAAAAAAACCAGCATTCTAAAAATAGAAAGTTGTTCAAGACTTGTCTGAACATAGGCGAGTTTACAGTCATTCTTCAAGGTTTTCAATATGGAGTACACTCCCGTCGAGTTTAAGACCAAATCAGCTCTATGTCAAAACTTCATCATCTCAACTAAAGAACACAAGGAGGTGTGATATGAGAAAAATGAAAGGTATCAGAGAAGAGTTGTGCAATACTTTTCTGTTGGAGGTCAAGAGAAGTATCAAAAGCATAAAGTTGCAGAGCCGCCAAGTTATTAATTACTGAGTCATCTTTTCGGGCAGCGATGTTTGTCAAGAATAGAGCTCATAAAGCAGCTGAAGAAGTGAAAGATTCTCTAGGTTTGATCACAGAGGGCGAGGAGATCTTGGAGAATCGGAATATTGCCTTAGATAATATCAATGCACCTGACCAGGACCCAATTTCCTGCTTTTTAGCGGATATGATTGAGATTTAAAGCTGTTTTCATCTAGAAGCTTTCTTTCCGCTTTCTTTCTATTCTTGGAACGATTCTTATCCATTCTTTGAAGAAGAGAAAGAAGATAATTGTAATAGTTGGCGTTTCCCGCTTTTTCTGCTTTCTAGGGTTTTAGATGTTATCTTCTTTCTAGATTTAGTAATAAAGCTTGCTTGCTGAGCAAGCCCTAGATTGTGAAAGCAAGGAGATTTTAGGGTTCCCTACTCCTCTGCTTGCCTATAAATAAGAGCCTTTGCTCATTAGTTTCTTTAGCCATGCTAGTGATAACAAAACCTGAGCCTATTTTGCCTTCTATTTGTTATTCAAGTGTCGTTCAATTGTGTTGTGATAGCAAATTGTTGAGCCTCTTTAGCCAACAAGGAGTTAGTGTGATTGTTGTTTCTATTGTGTAAGAATAAGATTGCAAGCCTCTTTAGCTGCAATTTCTTATTCCAGGCATGTTAGAAGTGAGTTTTGTTCCAGAAGTTCGAGTAATAAAATCATGAGCCTCCTTTGCCTTGATATAAAATCTCTGATTTCCGTTATTGGTGTTTTACTTTTATGATCTTGATTTCAACTTACATTGAAGTGTGTAGATGTTCGTTGAGAAAGAGTTTATCGAAGTATTTTGTCAGAAAATCTACCTTGTTCATTTCTAGTTTCTCTTGCTCTGCTTATTACTTGAGAAGTTAGAAACGTCTTTAGTTTAAGTTAGTCGTAGTTGAAGTTCTTAAATCAGAAAATCTCAGCTGCGGCGTTTGTGTTTTATAAACCTTGTGCTCTAAGCTGATCAAAAAGATAGGCAACTTAGTTTTAGTTTACTTTCTTGAATACCATTAGCAAGAGGGAGCTTCCCCTCCTAATTTGAAGAGCAGTTTATCTGTGCATAGCTGTCCGTTTCAAATACGCATTCCAGAGGTGCGAATTTAAACGCCAACACAATCACATGGACAAGCAAGAAGCAGTAGGCAATTGCTCTTTCCTCAACCGAAGCAGAGTATGGGAAACAATTAAGGCAGCATGTGAAGTTGTATGGCTTCGAAGGATGCTTGCTGGCATGCAGATGTCTCAAGCAGGGCCTTCACCCCTGTTTTATGATAATCAAGGGGTTCTCAAACTTGCTAAGAATCCATTCTTACACGAGCGAACCAAGCATGTTGAGTTTCACTGTCACTTCATCAGACAACTTGTTGAAGATGGCTCTGTGATGTTGCAGTATGTTACAACTGAGGATCAAACTGCGAACATTCTCACCAAGTCTCTCAATCCAAATAAATTTGTAAAATTTCAGGATAAGCTTGGTGTAGTTAGTAGAATGACCATTAAGGGGGGATATTAAAGTATTATTGTATTATTTAATGGTCATCTTAGCATTTAGTTAGTAGTTTATTTTAGTAACTTTTTGTTCTTTGCTTTGTTAACATCTGTTTCTTTTTAGAAACTTCATCCTCTATTGTATTATTTAAGAGATTTCACCTCTTTTGTAAGTAAGTAATATCAAATATCAATTATCTTTTCAGTGTAGACCCCTCTTGCATTAGTGGTATCCAAGCATGGTGAGTCTCGTAGATCAATGGTATCAAAGCCAAAGATTCTGAGCGTATAGGCAAAGCGCCAAATATGAGGCAGCCAATGCTAGGACCTGCGGGTGGAGAATGAAGTTAGAGGATTCTAAGATCAATGCCTGATCATATCGAGGTGCTGGGACTAACTCATCCTGTAACTGGAGGATTCTCTATGGCCTCTGTATTCTTCGCTTCTCTCTTAAAAATATCAGCTGCAACTTGGAATTCATGGCACTGAAGCTCAGAGTGTTGATTGGTGTTATGTAGCCTACACCATCCTGACAAGGCGGCCTCAACTAAGTAGACTCTATCTGTAGGACGGTTCTCAGGAGGTGGCAGATTGTCCAACGGTGAAGGAACACCTCCATTGTTATGCCCTATATTCTAGGGTCTCTTCTAAAATCCTTGGTTACTGTTTCTATACCCATGACTATTTTCATGACTGTATCCTTGATGGGTTTCTTGATGACTAGGAGGATTATTTGGATATCCTTGGTTAGTACCTTGATGTGCTTGATAATTTCGTTGCATGGCTTGAATCTGATTGTTCTAATTTCTAAGGTAAGTCACCTTAGTTGACAACCTCTTCACTTGCTCTACTATTTCTTTCATTTCATCTTTCTCCTCTTGGGTTTTTGCTGGTGGCACTGTGTTTTGGAGATAAACGGGTTGTGTTGCTTGTGCCAGGGACAAAGGCATCCTAGGGTGGAGAACTAACTGATCTGATGGTGCTGATACTTGATAAGTTAGCTGAGGAATCGCATTTAGCGCTAGAACTTGTTGAATCCATGCTGAGCCAAGTGTTTGCATTTGATTGTTTGCCGCAGTTAGGCCAGTATATAGTGAGGGCCCAATTATGTTTTTCCCCAAACTCTAACTCACTTCAACAGCTTTAGCATAGCTTGATTCATATTAGCTGGAGTGGGGTGAGATTGCCTCACAAACATTGCAGTCTAAGGATCCAAAGCTGAATAGTAATTCTCCCTGGCGTCAGCAATAACATAGGGGGCACGCAATCTTGTGAGAGCCTTCTGAAACCTATTGTTGAGCGCGTGAATGGGCTCCCTGTCCTGCCTTCTTACTTCTACAAACTAACGATAGAGCTCTACAGGAGTAACAAGTATACGAAACTTTCCAATGAAAGTGTCTTTCATTTGCTCCCATGACCTTATCGATCCAACTGGTAGGTGAATAAACCAATAATGAGCTTCCTCTCCCAAGGAATATCGAAATAGCCTACAAGCCACGTCCCCATATGCAATTTGCCTGTTGCGTAAGTGATCTTCAAACATCTTGATGTGGTCCTCAGCAGTGCGATTCACATCATTGAAATGGAACTTGGTGCAGAAATTCTCTAGATTCTTTGGCATGTCATGATAATCATTAAATTCCAGTGGAGACGGGTTGGTAACCAACCAAGTAGCACCATTAGGAGTCGGTTGAGCCATCGCTTGAGCTGGTTGTTGCTGCTGTACAATAGCTTGGACTGGTTGTTGTTGATGTACAATAGCTTGGACTAGTTGCGGTTGTTGAATAATCACCGGTACGGTAGCTTGAACTGATCTTGGTTGAGCAAACCTTGAAATGCTAGGCGGAGTTCTGAATAAACTTGAAATTTCTTCTCCGCTTGGTACTTCTTCGCTTGATCGAACTTCTTTCTTCTTCTGTCTTGCTCTAGTAGGTAGCTCTAACTCCACAAAATCCTTGGATGAACTAGGTGTAGACCTCAAAATTCTTTTAAACTTGTCCGGCGAGAATGAACTAATACGCTCCAGCATGTAGCTACTTCTTCTATTGGCAGCGTGCAAGAGAGAGTGGCTGTCTCTGATTGAGCAAATCTCTTTCAATAGCAACTTGAATCTGAATAGCCTTTTCTTCTTCCTCTTCCAACACAAAGGTCACTCGCATATACTCAGTTGCATTCCTCTTCAATTTCCACGTGAGATTGTTCAATCCTGAAAGAATGTCCTCCTAATCGTCGTTGAACCCCAAGTTTGGCTACAACACCAGAAATATACCTTTATGCAATAGCACCATCTTGATTCATGATACTCTTTTCCAATAAAACCCTTTTCTACTTTAATGCGGCCCCTCCTTCTAGCGCCAATTCTGTTGACGAGTGTTTTATGACCACACCAACACAGAATAAATTTTCCAACGGTCACTCTATCCTCTCTTGATCAAAATCTCCTGCATGCTAAGATTGCGAAAGATCATGCATTCAACTCCAAGGTTCCTTCATGCAGTGGACGTAGACTCAATTGGCTTAATGTGATTTGTTGGTATTTCAAGGGGACTTACACAATTGTTCACTCAAAGAGAAAGGGGTTTTCAAGATTCGGAAGATTTATCAATGAAGCTCAAGTTTCCTAAACTAACCAGAAAATGCCGAATTTGAATGGCTATAGGGATTAAAAATGCTATAATCTACTCTAGGCGCGGGGTGTGGCAATCAATTCTCACAGACTTCAACCAAGCTTTGCTTTGCCTCACCTCAAACAGCTTCCACAAAACTGGTGCAATCTTCAAAGGGGGAACTAGAGATATTCAAATTACAATTTAACATGAAGACATCATCACAACGACGCATACCAACATGTAAATCATAACTGAAATTAGGTCCAAACAATTCCAGTTGACCACACAAGGCGAACCCACCATCAGTGAGCCTGCTAGTCGTATGGATTAGCGAAGCTTGCTCAAATTAGCCACCACATTCCGCAACTATCTACTTGCATGAAATAAAATCTAATTTACTCTATCTAAGTTCTACTTTAAGATCCTATGTGAATTGGAAGGACAAAGAAACCTTGCTAGCTACCCACGACAAAAGATGAAATCACAAGCAATGACAACTCTTTTTACTATAGTAGTGTTCACAACAGTCTCTTACAAAGCATTCAGCTGAAAACTTTCCTTCCTCTTCCTATCTATCTATCTGCCTCAATCAATCTATGCTATGCTATCAATCTATGCTCTCTATTCCTCTATGTCTATATGCACAAATGAGGGGGGATGCCCCTTTTACAATCGGCCCAGTCCAACAGACGGCTCAAATTCAATTACAATGAACGGCTCAGATTGAGCCACATAAGCCCTAGTCAAGACTTGCCCTAAAAACTGCCAAAAAGTGGAGTGGGGTGATAAATGAGCACATAATACCCACTCTCTCCCTTTGACCACTATGAGCATTTAATGCCTACTATCTTCTAGAAGATCCTCATCCAGAAACACGTTCCCATTGTCTTTCTCTTTGACTGCAAATTCGATGAATCTGGCCAACACTGCCTCAACCTCTTGAACTAAGATAGGTGGAATATGCTTGAGCTGAAATTCAAGCACAGTGACCGCTTGCCCTTGCCGAGTACATGATTTTCCCCAAGCAACTAAGGCATCCTGAGTGTTCTAAATTATGTTGGAGAAGGTCGAAATATTTTCAAAATCCACTTGGACAAATGACCTTACATCCAAAAAGAAAGGCTCCAATCTGTTCTTCAGGCCATCCGTAGTCACCTCCTTTGGAGTCATCCTTTTAGCAAACAAGGCTTCAAGCATGTTCAAGACTCCCTCCTGGATATTTCCCATGGCCCTCCTAACTCTGGCTGACTCTGCCTAAGCTGTATCGAAGAAGCCTCGACCTGTGAATATTGAAGAATACCAACCGGGGAAGTCATACCTGTCACCCTCCTGAATCACTCCTCCTTCAACCAGAATTTGTATGGGCATATACATCAAGGCTGCCAAGCAAGGAATAGTCTTATCCTGATAAATGTGTGTTTCGCTTCAAGCTTGATCAACATTATCCATGCGCGTAAGAATACTGGAGGCCTGCTGAAAAGGATAGGCGAGATCATCTATGAACTTCTCTACCTCTGCGCAAATATGGCCAACCCACTTGTCTGCCTCTTGAGCCATCTTCTTCAAATCTTCCAGGCCACTGACTGATTCCCTCGGAAGCTCAGCCGGAAGATCAACTGTTGGATTTTCCTGTCCACACGGACGGGCAAAGTGTTGCACATAACCAATCAATGTCCTATGTTCTTTCTTCAATCTTTTGTACTTTCCTTCCGTCCGGAGCAACCTATCCTTTAGAGCCTGATAGGAGCTATCACACTCTTCAATTATTTGAGCTCTTGTAGGGCGGCCTAACTCCACAATAGTGACCACATAATTTTCAAGGACAGCCTCATCTCGATCACACTCTTCTCTGGGAACAGCCATATGGAGTGTGCGAGAACCAGACTTATCTGTGGATATCTTCGAGAACTTCTTGGCTCTCTTCTTTTCTGGTGGCTCGCTGATTCTGCTGAGGAATTCTTCCATCTCGATTGTCGGGTCAGTCTCCTCCTCAAGATCCTTTCTCATTCTTTCCCTGAGCCAATCTGGCACTACCTGTTGCAGGTCACAAACAATAAGCGGTTGTTCCTCTCTTGCTTCCTCTTCACGCACTCCTTCTCTAACAATGTTCTGCTGAGGCTCATCAGTCTCCATCTGCTGAACATTTTCTCCTGAACCTCGAGCCTCCTGCCCTATAGTATTCTCATCTTCTAATGTTGTCTCAATCATCTGCTAGAAGCGGGTGTCTGTTGTCATCTCCTCTTCTTCTTCCTGCTGATTTTCTCTCCTAGGAGCATTGACACTTAGACTATCTGGCTCTCTAAGAGGTCGCTGGTTTACCTCCTGAAACTCTTGCTCCTCGTTCGATCTATTTCTTTGGCTCCCAAACAATGAAACCTCCTGCACACTCAAAGAACGAGTCTGTGATGGCATAGGTGATGCTTCCTCTACCCTCTAAGGCACCTGTTGAACCTGCACTCCTCTCCGTGGTTCTGAAGCTTGGGCGACTTGTTTTCCTTTCCTAACTGCTTGCGGCCTCTGGTCACCCATTAAATTATAAGTGAGGGGGATTGATCTGCTTTTAAGTCTACTCATGTGCCTTTCCACCCAATTCCTCGTGAATGTCAAAACCAATATGCATAATGTGTCTAAGTCTGTAATCTCCGGTTTTGACCAATCCGGTAGTGGGACCACTGTGTTTCTTAATGATTCAAAATCCGGCTGCATAACATTCACGTCCTCATCTACTTGATCTGGAACTAGAATAATCTCACATTCTCTAATCATCTTCAGGGGTATTCTAGTAAACATTCTTCTTCTAACTTCAACCTCATCCACTACATTAGCACAAAAGTCCTCAATATGTGCCTTGTGCCTATACTCCACACCCTGCACCATTCTGATATTGCTATAAGGATCAAAATCCTGCCTGCCGGTGTGGTATGAAAGGTGGAAAAACTGTAGCTCATCTTCAGCTTCTCTGGCTGCCTGCAAGGATGGACAAACCTCATTTGAATTCCCCCATGGTGATCGGGAAGTCCAACCCTCCTTTCTTCTTCTTTTTCTGAATTCTATCATAGGCAGTGAGCTACCTAGATACTTCTAACATTACCATTCTATCCGTGGGGTATCTTGGTAATCTATATGGATATGACGTGAACCCCTGCAACCTGATATAAGTGAACTTTGGAAATTGGATAAACCAATATCCATATTCTTTGATCAACTCCTGAGCCTCTTTAGATATCCTCTGTTGAGTCCTCCGTTGAAGAGTCTTGGCTATGTGCATGGTGAAGGCGTCGTTCACTCTTTTGTAGTTGGAGGTGTTGCTCAGGTGCAATTGTTGGCAAGCCTCGTAAATTTTGAACTGCTTAGGACCACATCCAATTGGCTCCTTATAGGTTATTCCCCTATACTTAGTCATTCGAACTAGCATATATATCACATATGAGCTCATGTAGAACGTCTTAGTTCTCCTCAAATTCCTGAACTACTCATCCAAATTGTCACTTATCATTCTTGCCCAATCTACACAGTCTTTCCCTTCCAGCACAATCCCGATGTAGTAAAACATCCATGGCTCAAAGATGTATGATTGAGGGCTTCCACTCACTCGGCTAAGCATCATTATCAAATCACAATACTCCTACTTCACATCATCCGAGATAATCTGCTTGGGGAGCCTGGTGCGATGAGGCCTAGGCTTCTGCATCCAAACAAAATTTATCATTCTAGCACACCTCTCGAAAGAAGAAGCGTACATCCTTTCAGCCCTCTCCCTTGTTCTATATACCATCCTATCGGAAGTAGGAATTCCAAACGCCTCTCTGATGGCTTCAGGCGTGAGATTGGCAAACAATTTTCCATCAGGGGAAACAATAGTCCTTCACTCTGGCCTATAGCAGTTGGCGCATTCCATGATCAACTCTGGACACTGGATGGCTAGTGGAAAACCAGCAGTTGCATAAAGTCCACTCTTCATAATTTGATGTGCCGTGACTGATGGAGGATGACTACCTAGCCCATACATTCGACCTCTGAGTGCTCCAAGGTTGTATGAACCAAGATTCGTATCATTCAGCTCTCCCAACTTTGATGTAAACTTGGATTCAGGAAGAAATTTCTTGCGCAACTTCTTTATTACCGCCTTCCTGGATATATTGGCTTTGCTCGATTCAGCATTGGTAGCCTTGCCTGCAGCTTTGTTGGCTCTTGCATCTGCTCCTGCACCAGCTTCAGCCATTCTGCAAAATAAAAGATAGGCATTAAAATTTAAACTTAGAAAATAAATCACCTCAGGATAGCTAAAATGTGGAGCAAACTTCGAAAATATGGAGCTTTAGCATTAGAATTCTAACTCCAAACCTCAACACTTTTTCCAGCATTATAACTTTTGGCACTTAGAAATTATTTCACCCTTAACACCTAGCTTGCTGATTTAACTTGCTCACTTCAGCAGCTTCACCTCAACAATTTTCTTCTCACTCTCGGGGCCACAACTTCGCATTTGCAAATGGTGGGAAGAAATGAAAACTTCGTTGCTTAAATAATCGTGTGAGGGAGTTTATTTTAGCAAGTTCATTAAATTTCCCCCTCCACTACTTGGCAATTTCTAACTTTGGAGAGGTGAAGGGCGAGTTGTCACCAAAGCGGGACCCGTTTATCATAAACTTTTCTTTTGTTGAAGATTCCTTTCCTTCGCAAAATTTGAATTTTCCCCCTTAACTGCTCGTTAACATTTCGTTACTTTAAATGTTCATGGGGGAATCATTTGATTTATTTAAAATTTCCCCTTTAACTCCTTGTAACACTTTGTTATCTCAAACATTCATGGGGAAAATTATTTAACTCGTTTAATATTTCCTCTTCTTATGGGCGCATTTCATCTTGAGTGTATTTAGAAACTTTTTCAAGCTTCCTTGTACTAGGCGCACTTGGAGTCTTCAGTGTTAGGCGTACATAGCCTATCTTCCTTGGGCGCATTTAGCATCTTGCGTGACGAATTTTCATGACTTGGCGCATTTAAGAGCTGTTGTTTCATGTTGGTGCTTTAGAAATTTCATTCAACTTCTTCTTTGGACGCACTTGGAGGGGTCATGTTCTAGGCGCATTTACCATCTTATGCTAGGCGCACTTGACCCATGTCATTTCATGCTTTATGCCTTAGAAAATTTTTACTTGTGCATCCTAGGGCGCATTTGAGGGGTTGTTTCATTTTCATTGCCTTAGGGAAAAAAAAAAAAATTCATTTCCCCTTGGAGCGCATTTCACCACCTTGCTTCATGGGCGCATATTACCCCTAGTGCTTTGGGCACACTTGAAATGCCTTAGACAAATTTCCATTATGTCCTTGAGTTGGGCGCATTTGAGCCTGAATGTTTTGATACTTAGGCATATTTTATACTCCGTCATGTCTAAGCGCACTTGGGGGGGTCTTTGAGGATTTCCACGCCTTAGACAAATTTCCATTAGGCACTTGAGTTGGTCGCATTTAGGAGCTTGTGCTAGGCACATATGAAGGGGGGGTCTTCATTGTTCTTGCCTTAGAAAATTTTCACCTCTTCATCCAAAGCGCATTTAGACCCCTATTCTCATTGTGTTGGGTGCATCTTGCCCTTGGTGTTCTCCTTAGAATTTCTCCATCTTGAGGGTACATTTGATCTCTTGTGTGTTTGCTTCAACTCATTCAAAGGCGCATTTGACTATGTCCTCTCAAGGGCGCATTTTAGAGGGGGTCTCTTCATTTTCCATGCCTTTGAAACTTTCAAGCTTCCTTGTCTCCCTCTTAGGTGTATTTGAATACTTAGTCTATTTTCAACTTGCTCACCCTCGCTTTCTATTTTTAGTAACTTCTGAAGTCCCTGTGATTTTCAAACATCTGCAACTCCTCAAGACTTGATATTTTCCCAACGTGGTCCTCATGACTTGACTGACCTGTTCACAACTGCCTTTTGCGCTCACCTGCTATTTTTAGCCCTGTTCTAGAAGTGACTTACTAAAAATAGTAAGTATGCGGAATGTGCTCAAATTTTACCAGTAGATTCCTTGAAGGATTTTGATCACAGTGGGATACGTCAATTTTCAGTTTTTCTCGAGTTTTGCCCTTCATTTTAGGCATAAAAGTAGGAAACCCTAATTTCATTGCATGCACTTCTATTGACCTCCGTTCGACGCTATTTCTATTGCATACTGCTCTGTTCTGGAAACTGAAGTTTTGGAGTTGCTCCGGTGACACCATACCTACTAAAAATGGACCTGCTAAAAATAGTAAGTTCTCGGAATTCATTCAAATTTTGCATGCAAGCCCTCTAAAAGGGTTTAAACTCACTGATGTGCTCAAAATTTCCAAAACCCTAAGGAAAGGTTCTAAACTGAGGCACCTGCTAAAAATAGTAAGTTGTCAGAATTGGGTGAAATTTTAATGGGAACCTACCTGAAGCCTCCCGATTGCAGTGTTAAGCTCATATTTCAATTTTCCCACTCAATTTAACCCCAAACTAAGCCTAAAGAATAAAAACCCTAATCTGACAAAACGCACTCTAGAGTTAGCCAAAAATTCTAAATTGGGCCAAAAGACGGGTACATCCCCAAAAAGATATAAAGAACCAGGAGAGACTGCCACAAAACCACCCAAAACCAAAGCCAAAAGACCCGAAAGGGGCAAAAATTAGGGGGTACCCATTTTGAATGGGGTGATGTGTGAAAAGGTCACAACAGGTTGCTTTGTAGTGGGTTGGATCCCACAGAGAAGGAAAGAAAGGAAGAAGAGATGTGGCGAATAAGGATGGTCTATAGTGGGTATAAGTCCACGAAGGGAAACAAGAATAGAGTGCACACTTGGTGGAGGAGGACGGCAAGTTTCCCGACTAAGTTCTGGAAGAGGTGGAGGAAGAAATTCTTCTGTGTAATTCAATGATGGAGTTTGTTGAGGATTCTTGCAATCCAAAAGGGTGGTACTACCACTCAACTCCATTTTGTGAATCCATGTTCACAAAAAATTTCCTACCCCAGGTGTCTGATGCAAGAGCATCCTAGGTTGTGAGTGCAATCTTACATCACCCAAAAATATTTGCTATAATTTTTGCTAGTCTAGTTGCTAATGTCTGGAATAATGTTTTGTTGAATAATTTGATGTAATTTCTTTTCCTAGACCTTTGGCATTTGCACTCCTATTGATTGCACTCATGACGGTGATCGTTTCAAAGCAAAACCAAGGGTTATTCCATTATGGCATCCACCTTGGGAGTGGGAGCATCTTGCCTGACATTATTTTGATTTATTTTATCTGTCATTTCATTAATTGGATATTCTCCACTTTGGGCGTCCAAAAGGTAATGGGTTTGCATTTTGCTTTCTGGGATCCTGCTGGTGGAGTGGAAATTGAAAACTAATCTCCAACTTTGGCAAATGAGTTTGAATTTGCATCATGGACCATTAATGACATTTTCTATTTGCCAGAGTAGCCATGACAAGAGAGGGGCGTGGCCTTTTCAAAGAGGCAAAAATCTGATTTTGAAGGATAGTGCAAGTTGTTTTCATTGGCATTTTTGAACCTGTCATTTTGGGGGACAGATTTTGGGGGTGAAGAAGGTATGGCGTAGCATCTTCTTAGAGGGCAGATTGAGAATGTTTTGTGCAGGTCTGAAAGTGTGTTGCAGCAGCAATTGAAGACAAGAATCCATTGTTGAAGACTGGAACAATTTGCCAATTGAAGTTTGCTAGTTGCAGGTTGCAAGTTGAAGATTGCATATGAAGGAAAAGGAGTTGTTTTTCTTGTTGCATACCATTTTTCTGTCATAAATCAGATTGTAACTCATTGATGGTTATTGTGTAGACCCCTCTTGCATTAGTGGTATCCAAGCATGGTGAGTCCCCTACATCAGTTGTGACTCTTTCAATAATAAGATATAAAAGGGAGATCATTTCCTTGTGGAGAAATCATCAATTTGGAAATAAATTATTATTCTCAAAAGGCAGCAATGAAAGGTGGTGACTCTTTGATTGCGAAGAGGGGTGACTCCTCCAAGAAATCGATACTAAGGGTAAATCAATTCAGCATATGAATCAAGTTGGAAAAAGGATGTCATGTCCCCGAATTGGAGGTATGGTGATTTAATTAAATTAATTGATTAAGTTGTCCAAAATTAATAATATATCAAAAAGATAGCTTAATTGATTATTTTAATTAAATAAAGTGGAGATATTAGATTAATTATTTATAAAGTTATTCCAATAAATAATATCTTAGGGATGACTTTATATTTAATTAATTTAATAAAGTGACTAAATAAAATAATTAATCATAAAGTCACTTAACTGAATAAAATAATATTTTATTCTAGAAGCTTCTTGGAGACTTGTTGAGAAATCTATTTAACAAGCTTTTGGCTAAGCATTTGGATAGACTTGATTTGGAATACATTACTCTTTACCTGCGTGGTAAGAAGATGAGTTGAATGCTTAGAAAATTACCTGAGAGTTTGAAGACTCTAAGGTACCGGTTTCGGTTGTGAAATATCAACCCTAGCTGGAGTTGAGAGAAAGAGATATTTCAGTCTTCTTCATTGTGCAAAATTGTGTGGCCAAGGGCCCAATTTTGGAGATTCGAATTGGAGTATCATATTTTCAGTTGAGGAGATATTTTCAGTCCTTTAGGAAGGACGATTTTGGCATTAAGGAAGGCATATTACTTTTGCAAGAGCTGGATCGAATTATATATATATATTGCAGCATTTTTACAGTCATAGCTGGAGGTCGATCTGCACATGATGTCTTTAGATTTTTTATCAAAATTGAGATAGTACGATTTGGAGAAGTTGGAAATATTCTTTGCATACATTTTGGAGGTTATTTGCATTCATATTTGAGGTCGATTTGCATTGATAGAAGGTGCTGGTTAGCAATTTACAGTCATACATCTGCAGACTTGTGCCCCACGATTTTGCTTGTGGTGGTCTCATATTTCATCGATTTGACATAAGGATTGGATCGCTCCAATGCTAGGAGCTAGGCGATCATTCTTGGCATGATTGGACAACATCAATAGCTGCTATTTATTTATTTTGAGGGGTTTACTTCAGAACAGGGGCGGCTCAAGGAAGAATTCGATTTGGTTTGTGGAGAGGACAATTGTTGATGCTATGTTGGCTGCCATCCATCTTCAGCTTAGGCACTTCTTATAAACCAGGTTCTTCATGTTTTTGCATTCATATATGAGCATATCAAGTATCTTAGTTGCTGCCATATGTACTCAGATTTTAGGAGCTGCACTTCATTGTAAAGCCAATAGTCTTGGCTATCTTTCTCAGCACTGTAATAGATTTGAAATATCAATAAAGGAGAGATAAGTTGCATAACATATAGTTGATGTAATGACTTCATATTAGTTGCATGCCAACTGTTTGTGAAAATGTTAGTTGGCTGTAGGTTATGATTTGCATTAGTTTATTCATCTATTTGCATTTGGAAAATACAAAAACATTTGCATTTCACTTTCCTAGCATTGTAAAACTATTTAGTAATCATTTCCAAGTATTTGCAACATTATTCAACAGCAAACCAAAGCAAACTGAAATTTACAACAGCAAGCTACAACGTTGCATGCAAACTGTTTGACAATATTCCTTGAGACCAAAATCAGCAAGTTTAGGTGAAATTCTTCAAGGGATATCTCAAAGGAAGAATAAGAATAAGAAATATAAGACATCTCTTTGGAATAAAGATTGAGAACAGCCATTGGTAATATTCTAAAATATAATTGGTGGCATCCATTTAAGAGTAAATTTATCAACTCCTTAAGAGGTATTTATTTAGAAATATTCTAGCAAATTCCTTTAGCAATCTATTCTGAATTTATAGAAGTGCCTTGCAAATAGGGAGGTTGTTCAACCTTCCAAGTCACAAGAGCTGAAGGACTAGAAATTCTTTGTATCAAGCACACCACCCCGAGATGGATGAACTAGAGGTTCTACCATATTCGTGGGTTGGGAGGCTGAATGGACCCAAAATCGATTTTCGTGCTTGTGGGCTTGGTTGAAGAGAACAGCATTCATGTGTCTTATCAAGCACGTCACCCTAAGATGGATGAACTAGAGGTTCTACCATACTCATGAACCGGGAGGTCGAATGGACCATAAATCCACTTTCGTGCTCTTGGGCTTGATCGAGGAGGACAACCAGCCTCCAAGGCAGACTGAGGGATGGAATGGATCTAAAATCCTTCCATGCTCTCGCAGTACAAGGGCAACCACCCTTGAGATTGAGGTTTGCAAGCATTTCTAGTGAATTCCTAATATGGTTGAGTATAGGAATATGCCCTGGAAAAATTATTAATGATATTAAGGTATTTTGATATGAATGATGCTTAGATGGATTTAAATATTATCATAAATTTTAGTGATTAATATTGTTTTGCAGACCTAAAATTAGGAATTTCCCAAAAGGGGACATTACAAACTGTTACTAACAATTATGGAACAAGTTATAGTATGGAAAATCAAACAAAGCACAAAACAAGGCTCAAAGACAAGAACATTGTGATGTCCCCGTCTCTTTTCTAGAAAAAGGCAATTGAAATTAATTAATTAAATATTCAAATAGTCTTTTATTTATCTTTAAGGCTTTTGAAATATTTAATTAATCTTTATTGGACTTTATTAAAGCTATTGATAAATGATAAATATTTGAGACTTTATAAAGTCTTAATTCCAAATTAAAATTGAGTATGTTGCCATAATGCAAAAATGAATTAGTTGCCATAACGGAAGGTGATGGTCTTTCTTAAGGCTTTTCGGGCGAATTCAGAAAAAGGGGACGGAGAATTGAATTATGTATGGTTTTTGAATTGGGAAATCTGAGAACGGAAACTCTCAGACTTTAGGGTCATTCTCAGATGAAAACCCGGTTTGGCCATTTGCAGTAATTTATTATATTTTTAACATTACACAGTTTGGAATCTTCATTATAGACATCGCTACTCTATGGTGGGTTCCAACAGAGGTTTATTTGTGATTTTTCGGAATTGGCATACCTATTGGTCTCACATTTTCATTGCTCTTTGAAGACGTGTTTGTCGAGGTCAGGAATTAATATACAGGAGCGATAATTGTAGGAGTTGTCATTCTAATGCGGACGAACATTATTGTTGAACAAATTCATGAATGCGGGAGAACACTTGCGCACTGGCAGCGGAAGCAGACATTGGTCCTGCTAGGAGAGTCGGGAATATGAACTTAGAGAGTCGCGTACCCGTGCGGAAGAGTTTATGTTACCGGACATATTTCTGGCTACAATGATCATTACGATGGAGGAAATGCATACATGTTATTGATATGGTGAAGTCAATTTCCATATAGTCCAGATGCTCTCAAATGATCATTGTGTAAACAGGGGATCAATAAAGGTGTAACGGAATTGTTAAGCCCGACATCCTGTTATTTGAAGACGGCACTTATATGCCTACCGCACTATAAAGACTCAGCTATCAGGTTGTGATATTTGTTAATCTGGAGGAGTCGTTATGTTTTGTTCAGGTATTTGTTGATGCTAGGTCGGCGCACAATATATGGCAGTACCTATGATTTGTCAATGCCTTCGTGAATATTCATCAGCGACAAGCAACAGCAGGACGTGTGACTTCCAGGAGAAAAGCTATTGAACTTCATGCTGATCGATTATTGATTTTGGTCTTGTATTGGGTGGTATTTGATATTGAGCTTTCTTATTTATTACTGGACGAGTCCTTGATCATTGGTTAGAGAAAGATAGCCTACGGAAATCAATATTCAATGTTGCTGCTTGAAATGTTATTCTGGGCGCTGGAGTAGCCATTGGTAGAGATCACATAACCTATCAGAATGGGTATGTAACTGCTTGTAAATGAATGAAAGTGTTCTTTGATTAGTTTTGGCTTCACAGTTTTAACGCCTGGAATGAATATAATGTTCTGTGTTGCACTTTAATGATATTTCACTGAAGATCATCTCTGTGCATTTGAACTCAGTAACTGAATGTATATGAATTATCATATTTTACTGAAATGGTCATATGTCAGTTACTGCCCATGTTCAATTGAATGTCTGCATCTCTGTATAGAAATTTGGAGACTTATGTTCATGTATTCAGTAAAGTTGGCAATATAGCGAAATTGCAGTCCTGTCTAGAAGTCTGGGCATGATACTTTGTTGACAACATGCATAGCAATATCATTTAATCAAGATTGAGCATAATTACATACATTCTACTGGACTGTTGAGTTTATGCAATACCTTTGTTCAATCTTGGAAACTCTTATTCTGCTCCATTACAAAACCATAAATCAGTGGACAAACATTGGGAACAGCAAGGAAATCGGAAATATTATTATAAGTCTGGGTAAGGCTTATTACAAACATTCAAACGGGTCAAGTTCCAAGGTGATCTGATGAAGAAGATGAATTGTCAAAAACAATGGAAGGTCAATCTATGCAATTGGGGAAAAAACTTATGCAAGGTGATGAGCAGGTAAATTTTTCTCTAATAGTGTTTGCAGATATTTGAATCTAGCACATGTAATGAGGACAAAGGAAATCTTGAATGGGAAGCTACCATAAAGGTCAAATATGAGGCCTTGACGTAAAACAAAACTTGGTTGTTGTTTGAATCACCCCAAGGTACAAAATTCATTGGTTGTAAATGGGTTTATAAGATCAAATGAAAGTTAAATATGTCAAATAAAAAGTATATTTATGATAGTCTTATGGCAAATAGAAAGTAACAAGCTGTCCATCTTACACATAATTCCTACCTATAGAAGAATAAATACAGGTATACAACTCTTCAATAATTATCATATGAAATACAAGATAAATAGATACGATATGATAAATCCTCTCAACTTCTTGGGGGAACACTTGTCTCAACTTCTTGGGGGAACACTCATCACATGGCTTTTCAAATTCCAAAGTGAATTTTTTTGCTTTCTAGTTTTAGATTATTTATTTCCTTCTGTGAAGGAATTATCAATCAAATGTAAAAATCAAAGTAGTAGTTTCACATCTCTTCTCAGAGATTGCTATTTTCTAGTAAAAAATACTCTCAATTTTACTAAACTTTCATCTATGTAGTGGTATCATGTATTTACTATATTTATTTTCTTTGCTTCAGTTCATAGCTTTCATACACATCAAGTTCCTACAATTTAGTGTGCTGTTGACTGGATTGTCAATTGAATCAAGATCATTAACAGCATTAGAAACATATTTATCTTGGTTTTTTAGAAGATAAAGGATTGAGGTGTTGGTTTTTTAGGTTAAAAATTAGCCAGAAGTTTTAAGCATTTTGTTCAAATGTTCAGTTAATTTTTCTCTATGCATGGCTACAACCCCAGAAAAAAAATTAATAATAATAATTTCAATAATAACAATTTACATGTAATGTTTCACAATCACATAAACCTCACACCATCATATTTTAGAGATTCATGGATGTCAGAAATAGAAAAAGGGCAATGAATTGTGCACATACCAAGAGCAATCCCTGAATCACCAGTAAATAGGAATGACAATGGCACCCAAAATGCATGGAATACTAATTCCCTTCGACATATCTCATTTTTATTTGATCCTAACTTTGTCATGTGTTTGCTCTCTGGAATTGTTTTCAAATGCCCTTGCAAGTCCAAAGAATTTCCTTTACAAATCAAGTGTTTGTGCTTTGGCATCAAAGATTGATACTCACATCTACCACAATACATGCAGTAAACAAGTTACTATCAAGGATCTTATTAATAAACCAAGCAAAAGCATATTATAAATAATACAACTGCAGCCCTAAATAAAATTGTGAAACTTAGGAACAGCTATTCCATAAACATTTAAGAAGTAATAATACTTAAAAACAAGCATATCTTCCCCCATCTTCACATGCATTTCTTTCCAAAAGAACTCAATACGAATTGAAGAAAGATGCCTGAGATTCCATCAATCAACTTGGCTTGTTTGCAAGGTGGAAGGCAATCAAATAACTATTAATTTAATGATCTCATCCAAGGTTGTAAGCAGATGTCACAGATCATTTTTGAGGCTCCATTTGTATCAGAAAATTGGGTTCACCTGAGTTGTTAATTTTTCATACTTTGGACAATATGCCCTTCCAAACACAAATTTCACAATAAATAAGTTTATAAGTTCAATATGTTTGGAAGAAAGTATATTAGGAAACAACGTGCCCTAAACAGCTTTGATATCTTCAGCAACTTGTTCAAACTAGCTAAAACTTGAAGTGTATCTTCCAGACCCATTTAAAAATTTACAAATACATATCGTTTTCATCTACAATTGAGAAGTTACCTAAAGGAACAAAATGCATCTAACCATTTTCAACATGTAAATGATTTCACTGTCTTGCATTCAACACAGTGTTCATCAAAAAAAATCTCAATCGTTTTGGGTACATTTGCAAAGGATCCCTAGAGTACACGAAACATCTAGTTATTTCATCACATATAAACAAATACTGTAATTAATAATTACATTAGTCAATTATGCAATGTAATGTGAACGTGTGCTCCCAACCTCCTAAAAATCCACTTACAAGCCACTTTCATGCCTATCTGATGACACATTCATTTTTGTTAGTAAGGTTGAAGTTATCCAAAGTGAGTTTTCTAGATATACAACTCGAAGACACTCATAAAATGACATATCTCAGCAACCAAAACTGAGTATGAAATATCAGTATAAGGAGTCTACAAAAGCTGTGAATAGCCTTAAAGGTGATCCAAACATCTTGGAATCATAATTAGTTGGAAGACCTGAAAATAGAGAAGAAACAGAGATTAATCTGCATAATGCCAAAATCACTAGATATGGGAAGATGGTGATTGCATTGCTGTCATAGAAGTTATGTTTCTGTCAAGCTGGTTTCAGTTGTGTCAAGGCAATTGTGCTAGTCTCATGGCAGTTTATCCTTGATGGTCATGGGACTCTTCAACAATGAAATAGAAAAGAAGAGTAACAGCTGAAAACAGTGTATCTTCATGTTCTTTGGCATTTAAATTGGTCATTTGGTTCATCCTTGCTCAGTTTCACTGTGTGCACCCCCCTACAGATGTCATGTCCCCTTCTTGAACATAATTTCACAATTGACCCTTAGCCTAATTTCCGAATTTTCGCCATAGGCAAATAGGATGGTAAAAAGGGACAGAATAATTAAATATTTAAGTTGTCAAAAAATAAAATCAAAAGATAACTTATATTTAATTATTTAAAAAGGTGTTATAAGTGATTAATTTAAGTGTTGTTAGGCTAATGATGCAAAAAAGTGATGAAAATGAGTCATGACACTTAAATTATAATTTTATAACTCTGAAAAACATTTGCCAAAAAAGAAATAAATATTATTTTATTTTCTCAAATTAAAGTTATAAATAAGAGGAATGTTTTCGAAAAAAGACTAACTTGAAATATAAAAGAGAGAGCATTTCATTTGAGAGAGACATCCATACCATCATTTGAAGAATCCAATTGAGAATAGAAGATTAAGTAATTTTGCAAGAAAATTAAATTAGGTTCTCAAGAATAGTAATGGTGTGTGACCCTTCAAATGTGAAAGACTATGACTCCCTCAACAATAAGATATAAAAAAAAGGGGAATCATCTCCTTGTAAAGAAACCATCAATAGGAAATAAATCTAACAATCAACTTGGAAGTAAAGTATTATTATCAAAGGCAACTATGAAGGGTGGTGACTCCTTCAAGGAATGAATATAAGGGATGAATCAATTCATTGACATTCAATAAGCAATCATCACTCATCTATCCCTTAAGAAATCAAGCAATCATCACTCATCAAGAAATCAAGCAATCAAAATATCAAAAGATTTCCCAAGGCAAGAACATAATTGTTTTAAAGAGTAATTTGTTCTACTCATTTTGAACAAGATTAAATGTACAATCAAATGATCTACCCTGTAACCTACAAAATTGATCTAGTGAACTTTGCCTTGTGGACCAAATTCATCTCTATATGTAATATCTAGAGTAGATCATTTCATCCAAAGGTCTTCTTCTCCTAAGCTCTTTTTCTTGATTAGAGTAGCTCTACATTCATGAACTTGGTACAAATCAAGCTACAACAAAATTATTACATAGCTTATGCTAAGTTACATTATGGGTTCATAACCCACAAATCCCAAGATCATTCTCACCATTCAAACTTGGGGATAAATTGACATTGCTTAATGAATCAGGTGAAATAAAACAATACTTTCCCAAGATATGAAAAGAAAGTTTGTACCAAACATGGGGATATGTCAAAGAGGAGTGATAACCTCCAATTGTTTGGAAGATGGGACAAGAATTGGATATTAGGGTAAACCTATAAATTTAATTCCTTCTATTGCTGCTAGACTTGATCAAACCAATAAATTTGTACTTAAAGTATTGTCTAGGAAATATATACGTAGAAGGTTATAACATGTCATTAATTACCTATGGGTATGACAGATGTTTTGACTAGGTTAAGTGTTAAAAAAAACATATAAGCTATTTTATATTACACCCCCATTAGAAACAAACTTGCCTCAAACCTTGTTTGAATGTTTACACGAAATAAAACATACTTTATCTAAGGGAAGTTGTCACTCAAAAATCTACATCCTTTACACAAATGCAAAAGTGGGTGTGCATGAGTAAGACCTGTTAGTGTTTTTGTAGCTACGGGAGGTATTTCCCAAAGAATAATTTACTCAAGGCAAGTCAGCCTTTCAATTATAAAACAAATATCACATTTCCTAGGTCGGCTCAAGAGGAGAGCTCGCCTAGTCTTGTATATAATGGAGATAGAGTCTCCACATTAATCAATCAATTCATTCCATTCTCAATTCGATTTCCTTCAAGAACAGATCCACATTCAAAAGGAGCAGATTCGTTTCAAGAAGAAGAGTTGATATTCTTTGTAACAAAGGAATTTGCACTATCTTCAAGTGCTGGTCTATTGAATGATATTTGGCCTTTCTAGGGCCTGATTCTAAGTGCTACTTCTGCACTATTATTTCTTATTTATAAGAGAATAAATTGCTGCTGGGTTTTTCCCTCGAGTAGGAGGGTTTTCCCAGGATAAAATCTTTGTGTTCATTGTTATGTGTTTACTTTTCTGTTTTCTGTTAAATCTGATCCAAAACTAACATGGTATCAGAGCTAAGGTTCAAAAAATCTGATCAGATTTAATGCAAAAATATATGTGAAGGATTATGTAATGATCCGGACAAATTTTTTTTTTTTTTGCAATGAGATTACAATTCAACACGCACCCGTTAAGGTTAACACTAAACCAAAACGATGCGGAAAGTAACTCTAACCAGAATGTACACCAGGATCCCGATGTGGGCAAGGTGTGAGCATTGGTCAGAGGATCTAATGCAAATGCAAACTGAAGGGAACTCTAACCAAGAATGCGCCTGTGCAGACGAGCATATGGTCAGAGGTTCGATGCATGATGAACAGAATGTAACCCTAACCAAGAATGGCGCCGAGTGATGGCGAGCATATGGTCAAAGGGTCCCTAAACTATTTAACTGAAAGTAAATAGGCGGCAAGCCAGCCTCTTCCACTTATTCAGTGGGAAGTACATGTAAATTCAACAGGGTTACCCGGGGACGCGTCCCCAAAATCCCCTCCGAGGCGTCCCGTAGGGGGGGGGGGGACCCCCTGCAAAGAAACGACCGGATGGCACTTCAACCAAAATAGGGACGGCTGCAGTCCCGGGGGGGACCTGAGCCGTCCTCGACTGTCCCCGGACGGCCGGGCCGTCCCTCGCATTTTAAGCGCCCAAACACAAAAAAAAAAGCAAAAAATTTAAAAATAACGCCCTGCCTATGTGGCATGTGTGGGCCCCACCATGTTTTACTCTCTTATGAATGAAAGGAGGCCTCTAAAAGTTCATTATTTTCATTTTGTTTGTGTAGGGAGCCAAGGGTTTGAGAAGAAAAAAAATTGCAGCCATTGAAGGAGAAGGAGCAGCTGTTTGGAGGAGAGGAGGTTGAAAGAGTGTTGTTGGGAGTGCAAATCCATCAAAAAGGTATGCATTTTCTTTCACCATTCTTTTTTTTTCATTTTTTTTGCAAAATATGAAGTATGCATAGTCTGATTTTTTTTATTTTTTTCATTTTCAGTCAACACTTGCATTCTAAAAACAAAAAACATGAGCAACAGTGAGGGTGGGAGTGATAGTGAAGTTGAAATGCAAGTTAGAAGGCAAACTAGAGAGCAAATAACCCCTACCCAACACCATCATTCATCAACCAATACCAAAACTATGAAGGACTATGCAAAACACCCAATAGACAAAAAAAAACCATTCCTTCAATTTGTGACAGCCATGGGTGAAAGACAAAAAAATTCAGGGGGGAGTAGGGTTTGGTTGTGCCATGTTTGTGAAAAGGAGTTTAGGGGCAGCTACACTAGAGTTAGGTCTCATTTTTTGGGTGAGGTGGGCCATGGAGTTAGAACGTGTCCTGCATTGACAGATGCACTATTTATAGAGTGCCAAACAATTCAAATGGAGTGTGATGGTGGGGTTCAAACTGGGTCTCCTTCTTTCCCAAGTTCACAATCGTCTATGCCTACTCCTACTCCTAGTCCTTCCACGGTTGGTAGTAGTGTTATCTTAAGAGGAAAGAGGAAGGTGATTGGTGGTGATAAGGGAGCCTCAGTTGAGTCCATGTTTCAAAACCAAGCACGAGAAACCTGTGAATCCTCCATTGCCAAATTCTTTTTTGCCCATGCCATTCCATTTCATGTGGCCCGTTCCTCTTATTTCAAACAAATGGTGAAAGACTTAGTTGTTGTTGGTCCTTCATTTGTACCCCCTGGAGATCATAAGCTACGCACCACCCTCCTAGACAAAGAGTACTCCAAAGTTAATGTGTTAATGGAGGAGATGAGGCAAACATGGATGAGGACGGGGTGCTCTATAGTGATGGATGGGTGGACTGATTGTAGACGTCGGCCACTCATCAATGTCATAGTCACATGCCCTGCTGGTTCTTATTTTCTTAGAGCCGTAGATTGTTCAGGGAAACGTAAGGATGCTGACTTCCAATTTTCCATTTTGAGAGATGCCATAGAGGAGGTTGGGGCTGCAAATGTGGTGCAGGTGATCACCGATTCAGCACGTGTGTGCAAATCGGCTGGGTTGATGGTGGAGGGTACTTACAGGCACATATTTTGGACCCCATGTTGTGTTCATGCATTGAACAATGCATTGAAAGACATAGGGAAGATGGATTGGGTGAAGAAAACGGTGGCAGAAGCTAGAGAAATTCAGATGTTCATTTGCAACCACCACACCTCACTTGCTCTTTTCAGGACATTTTCAAAGAAGGAGTTTCTCAAACCTGTTGATACAAGGTATGCCATTTACTTCATTTTGTTTCACTTTCAATTTGTATTCATAATCTGATTTTGTTTTAAATTTTTATTTTTTAATGAATCATTGAATTAATGAATGTAGATATGCCACATACTTCATCCTATTGGAGAGGATGGTTGAGGTGCATGAGCCTCTACAACTGATGATGGTCAATGCTGAGTGGACTAGATGGCCTAATGCAAGTTCTACTCAAGGAAAGAGCATCAAACAAAAGATCCTCGATGATGATTGGTGGGCCAATGTGAGGTAAGACATATTAGATGGCTGATTTTCATATTAAATTTCTGATTTTAATATTTTAATTTTATTGTCCAATGTTCCAACTTTTGATGTTTCTAACATGTCAAATAACTTGTCAACTAATTATTTTGAACTTTTTGTTTGCATTTTGCAAATATATTTGCTCCTTTATCTCACCCATTGTAGATGTCATTAGATATGCTGATACAGACTCTCCTAGTCTTGGAGAGATATATGAGACATTTGACACTATGCTTGGGAAGATCAGGCAAGTTATTTTGGCAAAGGACCCCACTTTGGATTTATATGAGCAACACATTAGGCCCATTGTGACGCGGAGGTGGAATACAATGAACACCCCGCTTCATATGGCTGCCTTTGCTCTAAATCCAAAATGGTATGCACCAAGGGATGGTAGGGTGCCTCCATGTGATGATGCTGAGGTTTTAGATGGGTTCACACGGGCCATTGAAAAGATTTATCCAGCCGAGCAAGCTTCAATACTTCGGTCACAATTTCTAGACTTTGCTAATCTTAATGGCCCAAACTTGAGCAAACCACAGGCGAGGTTGGATAGAGCTATATTAGCTCAAGGGAACCCTATTGGATGGTGGACCTATCATGGGAGAGATACACCGCAGTTGAAGATACTTGCCACTCGCCTTCTTGCACAGGTTGCTAGTTCCTCTGCTGCAGAGAGGAATTGGTCCACATATGGCTTTATCCACTCTGTCAAGAGGAATAGACTTACCTCTAGACGAGCAGAGAAGCTAGTGGCCGTTCATAGTGCTCTTCGGCTTCAAGATCGACAGACTCCAGAGTATCGACAGACTCCAGCTCTACGGTGGGATATTGATCCCGAGGACGCGGCTCAGATAGATGAGGAGGAGATAGCTGAGGGCTTGGTTGGGGTCCCATTGGCTGAGGAGGAGCATTACGGTGGCAGTGACTCAGAGGATGACTCTGATTTTGATGCAGTTATGAGAGATGATTAGGGCAGCAGTGCTCTTTGTTTATTTTGTAAATTTGTATTCATTATTGACATACGATATTGTATTTTGATTTTCATAGCAAACTAAAACTTTAAAACTATATGGCAGCAATGTAGCCTTTGGGCATTTTGATATAAGTTTATAAATTATAACTTGGAGGTTGTTTCATGATTTGTGTAACTGTATGTTAATTTTGAATGCGTATTGACTATTGACTCTATTGAATATTGGCATAATGTTGAACACAAATGTTATATGGTAATGTTCTATAATGTGTATTATGCATGCCTTATTCATGTTATCTATTGAATATTTAAAATTTCCGTATATTTTTTAAATTTTCCCTATATTTTTATATAGTCGTCCCCTGCCGTCCCTAATTTTGGCCTCAAAAATCGGAAACTTGGGGACTCGTCCCACCGTCCCCATCCCGGAAACTTGAAGTAACCTTGAAATTCAAAGATGAGAAGAGAGAATTGCTGACAGTACTACTGTTCAGCTTACAATAAATTAGATAGCCTGCCAATAGCACAAGATTAGAACTTCCAAGGCTGTAACAAATTAAGAAACCTCTCCAACACTCTCAAACTCTTTGAATATCAACTTCTCACTCAACTGCTGATTTTCCTAAATCTGGTATGACTGATTTTTGACAGAAAATGCACAGAACAGCAACACAGCAACTTACGAAAATGCTCACAAAACGCTCAAAACTCACCCAATTCATGTGAAACTAAATGCAGATTCCTCTAGAGATGATGGCGCCCCAAAATGAATGCATAAACAACACTAAATGAACCCCATTTATTTTGCACAGTTCCCAAGGCCACTTCCAGAATGGTATGGCCCTCTTAAAGGGGCAACTTTCATTTAAAAATCCAAATGAGCATTATAAAATCTGTAACTTTGCAAAGATGGTCACCTAGCATAAGGAAATGGAATACTTCAATGCCCAAAACAGAATTAATTTTATTTTGAAAGCTGTGAGCAAATCTTACATTCTTCTATGATGTTCAGCAACTCTAGAAATGAACAAAAAATGCAAACTAGAACTCCAAAATGCAATTACTCAACTGAAAATGCAAATCAAACCTATTACAAGCTAACCTCTCAACTAGTTGCTATCTTTCAAGCAAGAAGATGAGCCCATGCTAGGAGGTGTGCTTTCCTCGAAGCGAGTGCCTGAAGACAATTCAGCAGCATAACGATGTAGTAGACAAAAGATCCCAAATGAAGAGCTGAGGCCAGAATAAATAGATGTGAGAAGAGCCTTCTAGAACCTTCAAGAAGGGCGCCCAAACCCTAATTTTGAATTCAAACACATTCCCTCCAAAAGTGGCGTCCTTTTTCCTTTTAATCAAATATTTCACTTTTAAATAAAAGTCAATCTCCTCAAGTAGGCGTCCATTTCACTTAGCTCAATATTTTGACTTTTAAAACATAATTTATCACACAATGACGCCTTGACCCTTTAAGTCCCCTTTTTAAAAACAACATGAAGTTGAACTGCTACGTAAAGGGGTGTTATAATATTAAAATATAATATTATAATGAAAAATACTTATCTCTCCAAGAAAATGCACCCAAGGCCAAAAACTGAAGTGCCAGCTGAACCAACTGAAGAAGAGGACCAACTGAACTGAACCCAACCTGTCCACTGCTAAAAATAGAATTTAATAAAAATAGTAAATTCATGAAGTTGCTTGGAATGCCAAACTGACCATACTATCGCGAAGCTCTCTGAAAACCCAGAAAGAATCCGCAATCCGATTTTCAAACTTCAAGCAACAACCTCCTCAAAATTAGGAAACCCTAATTTTACCATCCGAGTAGCCTACGGGTCTCCAGAATAGGCCAACGGTCAACTGCAACGATCACATTTGAGAAGGGGACATTACAGATTAGCAAGAAACACAATGAGAAATCAGTCCAATTAAGAGCAAACCTAGAGCAGTATAATGAAGAGCAATTCACATAGAGGGTTTAGAGCATCATTCATATCAGCTGGGAGCATTCACCATGGGCGAACATCATAAGGCTAAGGCAAATCTCTTGAGGTAATTTTGAGCATCATTGTTAGGCGAACTTGGTGAGATATCCTTGTAGCCCTAGAGCGACTCCCTTGGATGAGTGGTGAACTACCTTAGGGCAGAGTTACATTTGCTTCTGCCTTTGTGCCTAGGGTTTCTAAGTCAGCATTGTGCTACAGCAGATCTGCCTATTGAAGAGTCATAATTTGTAGCAGACCTGCTTTACTACAGCAGATTATATTCTTCATATTTGTGACATGTTATCATTGGTTTTGTATGAAGGAGATGCTGAATATTGTCTTCACACCTGGGCATAATGAAGAAGTTGATTCATGGAGGCATGAACGAGCTATGTGTGGGCCACATCACTTGGAGAAGAAAATGAAGATCGAAGGCAAGGATGAGCACTTGAAAGAAGTCCTCTATCTCACACAATTTCAAGAGTTTCAAGGACTGTGCCTATGATGGAGGATGTCTACTTGCAGCCCCTTAACAAAGATATGACCAGCGACCTGTCAAGGAACAGAGAAAATGGAATGACAGGAGGAAAAGCTCGAGAACCTTGGGAGCGTATGATTCTATGTAAAATTTGCCATTCTAGAACGTTGTTACAGGGTACATCATCGGGCGAAGATGATGGTTGTCGGGAGGAGAAAAATGGCTGCAACTGAATCAACAAAGATAAGTTCTATTATGTATCATTCCTTTAATTGTTCTATCTAATGATATTTGCTAGATGACTACATGCTTCATTTGTATCAGAGTAGTTTGATTTTATGAACTATTGTTAATCTCTTTAAGATGCAGGATGGATCGAGGAGTAAAAGGATGATGGATTAATTATCGGAGATTGCATAAGGAATTCAGGGGTGGAAAGGACGGTAGATTAGTGTTCAGATGTCGATGATGGTTTAAGCATTTGAGGGAGAGTAGAAAGGGGAAGGAAGGGATCTCAAAAATCCTTTATTCAAGGAATTCACGAAGTAAAGTTATGTTCATGCGTCCTTGATCCCCTATCTCGCGAGGCTTGAAGGGAAAGACATTGTGTTTGTCCGCACTTGAATGCTTGCTCTAGTTTCTCTCATGGTGAAGGAGGAAGGTGGTCGATGCCCAACCTCGTGAAAGAGATGACAGCAATTGGGCTCCTCTACATATTGGAGCTCGTAAAGGCATTTTGTAAATGGGTGTCTCAAACAAATATCAAATCCAGGATACTAGAGATCGATTCTTCCACAAGTTCAGATCTACTACGGATATAGAATTCACTATTTACACGAATCAGTATGGTTAGAAGTTTGGATTTCTGGCCAGCTGCAAGGGAGGGGAAATCTTAGAGTCAATCATTTGAGCCTACTTCCATCACTTGAAGATTTAGTTCAAAATAACTTTAGTTCATACCAGGCAAAGGTTGCAGTGGGCAAGATAGTAATCCTTCTGAAGACATCTCTCGGGCACAAGGCGCGGTCTAATTGTCTGAGCTACAACAGCAATCCTTTGTCTTCACTTCTTCATGACATGACAGCCAAGAGGATCAGCTTTGAGGCATGCACTATCCATGAAGGAAATCACATTGGGTCAGCTTTGGATGGAGAGTTTGAGAAGGATGAAGACACTAAACAATGGTATGACAGAAATTCTGACCTCCTAATTTGGAACAACAGTCTATGGTTCTTGCATGGTCAACTAGTTGAGAACATGTCCGGGAAGAGGATTAAGGTTCTAAGATCAGACAATGGAGGGGAGTTCACTTCCAAAGGATTTTTGTAATCTCTGTATTGAGGCAGGGATCAAGAGGGAGTTTTGTGTTCAGCAAGATGGAGTCCTATGTCACAAGGAACTAGAGTGACTCACTGAGAAGAAGTGAAGGTGTCAGCTAAGTGGGTTGCAGTGTTGCAAGGCTAGGTGCTAAGTCTTTGGAAGGCCTCTTCAGTTGCAGAGAACGGAATTGCACAAGGCAATCAACCTTATTTTGACATTGGTAGCACTGCAAACCTATTCAGAATAGGGTGATCTGGGATGAGGTCCAGGAGGACTAAGTCCTGGACTCTCGCAAGTCAGTTAAAGGTGTTGCTAGGAGTAGTGTCCGAAGTGTGTGTTGGAAACCGTTCCTCTAAGGCAAACATTGCAGGCAATCTTGGACGAGGAGGTCAAGAGGTTGATGCGGGTACTTGGAGCTCCAGAGGCAGTCACAACATCATTAAGATTTGTTGTAATGTATATTTCTCTGAGACGGAGAACTATGAGGTGAAAGCCCTTGTAGAGTATATTTCTTTGAGACGGAGAAATATGAGGTGAAAGCCCTTGTAGTGTATATTTCTCTAAGATGGAGAAATATGAGGTGAAAGCCCTTGTAGTGTATATTTCTCTGAGACAGAGAAATATAAGGTGAAAGCCCTTGTAGTGTATATTTCTTTGAGACTAAGAAATATGAGGTGAAAGCCCTTGTACAGATCACATCTTTGAGACTAAGTTGTGTTTTCCACAATTGGGTGTAGCCATTGTGGACGTCATGTTGAGAGAATCCATGACCAGATATTTGAAAATACCTCCCTAGCTAAGAGGGAGTGTTACTATTTTTGTAGCTACAGGAGATATTTCCCAAAGAATAATTTACTCAAGGCAAGTTGGCCTTTCAATTATAAAACAAATATCACATTTCCTAGGTCGGCTCAAGAGGAGAGCTCGCCTAGTCTTGTATATAATGGAGATAGAGTCTCCACATTAATCAATCAATTCATTCCATTCTCAATTTGATTTCCTTCAGGAGCAAATTTGCATTCAAGAGGAGCAGATTCGTTTCAAGAAGAAGAGTTGATATTCTTTGTAACAAAGGAATTCGCACTATCTTCAAATGTTGGTCTATTGTATGATATGCAGCCTTTCAAGGGCCTGATTCTGAGTGCTACTTCTGCACTATTATTTCTTATTTATAAGAGAATAAATTGTTGTTGGGTTTTTCCCTCGAGTAGGAGGGTTTTCCCAGGATAAAATCTTTGTGTTCATTGTTTTGTGTTTACTTTTCTGTTTTCTGTTAAATCTGATCCAAAACTAACAAGACCTTGATTCACAACACTCCCATTCTCCATCATGATGAAGGATACAACATTTTTCTATTTCCAACAAGGGTAACAAAGAATTTGTATCATAGCTTAGGATACTTGACGTAATGAAATGAGAGAAAACTTGTCTTAAATGACAGTTTGTATCAATTCCCAACTCTTGGGTTTGTTGTTGAGAGTTATTAGGAAATAGTAGTACATAAGACAATAAATTGTCCTCATACTTTAGAGGATAGAATTTGTTAGTTTTTTTAGGATCAGAATTAACATAAAACAGAAAATGCAACACATGAACAATAAACACAGCACTTTTACCCTGGGAAAACCCTCCTACTCGAGGGAGAAAAACCCAACAAAGAATATCTCTTTATATATATCAAATAAAAGGAGCAGAAATCTGCTTTACAATCAGACCCTTCTCAAGGGCGAATTAATACAATGAATAATAGCATCACTCCTTGATGCAAAGATACACATGAATATGATTCTCCTTGAATTAGATCTATTGCTAAAGGGAGAACTTCTGCTCTGAAAGAAATGTGTATTATGATGAATGAACTTGATCATGAATGAATGAACACCGCCTTGTATATATACCAAACAAGGCACCCTTTCATCTAGGTCGGCCTCTTTGATTTAACTAACAAATATAAAATATCATTAATTAACAAGGCCGACCTGCCTTGATAATTATTTATTATCTTAATTACTTTTACTTAGGAGAAAAATATCTCCCTAAGCTACAAACACTAACACTCCCTCTTAGCTAGGGAGGTATTTTTCCTGTAATACTCGTCATGGAGTCTCTCGACATGACGTCCACAATGGCTTCACCCAACTATGGAAAATCACATCTCAGTCTCAGAGATGTACAAGAATCCATCACGGAGTCTCTCAACGTGATGTTGTCATGGAGTCTCTCAACATGACTTCCACCATGGCTACTCCCATGTGTGGAAAGAAACATGTGCACAAGTGTCCATCACGAAGTCTCTCAACGTGATGTCATCATGGAGTCTCTCAACATGGCGTCCACCATGGCTACTCCCATGTGTGGAAAAACACAAGTACAAAAGGTTCATCACGGAGCCTCTCAACGTGATGTCGTCATGGAGTCTCTCAACATGACGTCTTATCTCAGTCTCAGAGATGAACAAGGGCTCGCACCTCATATTTCTCTGTCTCAGAGAAATATACGCTACAAGGGATTTCACCTTATATTTCTCCGTCTCAGAGAAATATTATATTTCTCCGTCTCAGAGAAATATACACTACAAGGGCTTTCACCTCATACTTCTCCATCACAAAGAAATATACACTAACAAGGGCTTTCAACTCATACTTCTCCATCACAGAGAAATATACACTAACAAGGGCTTTCACCTTATACTTCTCCATCATAGAGAAATATACACTAACAGCAAATCTTCATGATGATGTGACTCCCTCTGAAGCTCCAAGTACTTGCATCAACCTCCTGACCTCTTCGTCCAAGGTTGCCTCTGTTGGTTTGTCAAACTCCCTCTGAATGTTATTTCCTCCTCTTCGAAGAAACTGATCGCAATTTGTATAGGTTTTGTCTCCAGTGAAGTTATGTGCCACCAACTTAGTCCCATGGCTGCAAGCCGTGTCTCCATTGATATCATTTCTTCAGCCTACGTGACTTCCTCGCAGGATGCATCAAGCTCTTCCTCCCTTGAATGCAATCTCTTATGCTTCTCGATCCGTCCTAAAAGCATTTTAGAGAGATTATGAAATTTACAGACCACTACATGAAGCATACACAATGTTATTGCATGAATTAACTAAATAAAATTCATGGTCATTATTCAAAATACAAACATAAAAATACTTATCTCTTTATTACAAATATCCAATTAGTGATGCTTTTCAGATTTCGATCTCCATAACTTTCCCTCCGATGTATTACTCACACACAGCCATCACCAAATGACACTATACACTCAGCAATCGTCACAACCCCATTCTTTAAAAACATTGACTCCAATATTGCAAACTATCGAACACAGCACCAAGCCAGAAATGCACACACACAACTCTTTTTACCTCAATAAGCACTCCCCAACCTTATGAGACGAATCAGCTTAATTTCAGAGTGTTGCGAGTGAAGTCGGACTCCCAAGTAGTGGCGGATGGTGAACTAGCCAGTTTGTATCAGGTTCGGATGTCTAATGTTGCCGGAGATCTGAAACTCTTCCGCATGGAGTAGGGGCAGCGAGGTAGAGACTTACACTCAACTATGAAAGATGCTCCTGACTTGTTTCAAAGATTATAGCCTTTAGAAGTGGGATTCCCCTCACCAGTGTGTTGGGCAACGTGGACAGAGAAAAAAATGGTGATCATCCACTCCAAGCTGCCGCACCACATGAAAGTCGTCCACATGCCCAGCACAAAAAGCATTAAGAACTTTTGTAGCGTGTCCGCTGCAATGAACTTCAAGTTCATTGTATACGGGTCTTTGGTCGAAATGAAGTGGAACGACAACAACGGCACTTTGCATATTTGACGCCTCCCTCACTCTATCTAATTGATAATGTTCTTTCTTCTCCCATCGTGCATTGAAGAACTAATTAGAGCTTGAATGTGTGGTTGGTATTGCAGCAAGGAATATAAGGCCTCTCCCGAGCAATAAAATAAGGTGGCCTGCTTTCACCGAGTAGTAGAGAATGAGTTCAATCTAGAGATTTGCTCGGCCTAATAATTAATCGACTGCGAAGATCCCAGCTTATGACAAATCTGATCAATTTTTCTAAACCTGGCTCTGATACCATGTTATTTTTTTTAGGATCAGAATTAACATAAAACAGAAAATGCAACACATGAACAATAAACACAGCACTTTTACCCTGGGAAAACCCTCCTACTCGAGGGAGAAAAACCCAGCAAAGAATATCTCTTATATATATCAAATAAAAGGAGCAGAAATCTGCTTTACAATCAGACCCTTCTCAAGGGCGAATTAATACAATGAATAATAGCATCACTCCTTGATGCAAAGATACACATGAATATGATTCTCCTTGAATTAAATTTGTTGCTGAAGGGAGAACTTCTGCTCTGAAAGAAATGTGTATTATGATGAATGAACTTGATCGTGAATGAATGAACACCACCTTGTATATATACCAAACTAGGCACCCTTTCATCTAGGTCGGCCTCTTTGATTTAAATAACAAATATAAAATATCATTAATTAACAAGGCCGACCTGCCTTGATAATTATTTATTATCTTAATTATTTTTACTTAGGCGAAAAATATCTCCCTAAGCTACAAACACTAACAGAATTAACCTTGTTAGAAGTATACTAACAACCACTCTCCAAGGACATCATTGCAATATTAAGTCAGACATAACTAGCTACAGAATTTTCAATTCCTAAATACATCAAAATATCACAACAAAAGCTAATTACATCACAAAAAGGAGCAATACAAATCTACAAGGTTGATTTGGGATTTTGGTAATTTCAAGAGCTTCCTAGTTGGTGATTGCTTGAGGTCAAGCAATCTTGGGCAGGGTGGACTGTAATGACCCGTTTCATTCCTCAAATCACAGCTCTAGCCCTGGGCAGCATTTCCCTGTGAAGGCCGACCCAGCAAGATAATCAACAATAGATGGCCAACCTAGGAAGAAGAAGTATAAATTAAATGACAGTGATTAAAAGGCAGGGACAACTAAGCATAATCAAAAGGACAGGGATCGCTCAACGACAGGTTAATAAAAAGATAAAAACCATTTGGGCCAACCCCATCCTTGGTGCCCAAGACAAAGCTTATACTATGATGGCCGACTTCCTTCTTACGGCACCTTGCATTGGAAGATTATATGCTGGCCAACTATATGCTGGTCAACTATATATAAATATGTATTAAATTGGCTATGTCTTATTAATAAGCAGGGAATATCTTAATTGCAACGATCATAATTAAAAAAAATAGCGATTATTTTAAATACAACAATCATAATTAAGGGGAGCAGCGATTAGTTCAAAGGCAGCAATCAACATTAAAGGGTCATCTCCTTTCAAAGAGATACGTCTCTTTGTAGAAATGTGAGGGATTATAAATAGAATACTCCTGCTCATTTGGAGGGCATCAAAAATATGGATGTATATGAAATCAAAATATTTTTTGAATGTTAAGAACAAATCGAACAACATTGAAGATATATATATACATACATACATACATACATACATAGATATATATATATATATATATATATATATATATATATATATATATATATATATATATATATATATATATATATATTGATATCTACAGCAGATCGTCCAGGATAAATTATCTGCATACTGAGATATAGCAGTAACATAAAATCATAGATGTTGTGGTATGCTATTTTATGTATTTGTTTTAAATATAATTGATTCCATCTACATCATATAGAATCGTAATTCATATTAAATTATCAATCTAACCATAAATTATTAATGCCTCTATAATAGATCTTGGGAAAAAGGGATAGAAGTACAAGAGGGGGGAGAGATTCCATGCTAAGTAGACCACCCCTAATGGATGCCCGTGTGTCTGCCATTAGTGAGCTAAGGGGGTTGCCTATCCGCCCTTGGGCTTAGAAGTAGGAAAGACTCCGGGCACCCTATTGAGGTTTCATCTCCAACCTTCCAATGATTGATTATTGAGGGGATAATAACTTTGAATCAGTATTGTTAGTTACTCATATAGATCAATATATATATATATATATATGTCTAATAATGTAATGGACGTGCAAACAATATATTGTTGCAAAAGACGGTTGTCGTTGCACCAAAAGATCGACCTATTAATGCCCGATACAACTGCCAGAGTTAATGAATCCACAAGAGGCAGTTAAGCCATGTCACGAACCTATGCGTTGTGCTGCACAGCACAAGGAGACCAAGGGCACATACCTTGCAACAATCCCCCCCCAACGCAAGCGCGGGGTTTGAACCTGTGACCCAAGGTCTGATACCAATTGTTGCAAAGACGATTGACGTTGCACCAACAAATCGACCTGTTAATGCCCGATACAACTGCCAGAGTTAATGAATCCATGGGAGGCGGTTAAGCCGTGTCACAAACCTAAGTGTTGCACTGCACAGCACAAGGAGACCAAGGGCGCACACCTTGCAACATATACATGATCAATTAATTATTTTATGAATCATTGGCTAACATCATTGCAAGGTTAAATCAGAGTTTATCAAAAGTCGTAATTTAATAAAATATATCTCTTAATTTGAAATTGTGATTTTAGCGCAAAAATCTAAGCATATCCAAACAGGGAACATTACACTTAATTCCTCACAACCTCATATGCAAATGGGTTAAAGTTGTATCTAGTATAAAAATTGGAGACAAACTATTTTGAATATTTTATATAATTCAATTAATAATTAAACCTTCATATCCCGTAGGTCACAGGTGGTGTGGTGTAAAGATAATGCAGAACACTCGCAACAGGATGGCTCGGGTTTGAATCCTCCTCACCAAAATAAGGCATCTCATAAATCTAGCAAACGTGTGGCAAGTTAGTAGTATGTCCTTGAATTTACAGGTCTCAAATTGCATACATTCAAGCGTTATCCTTTTATAAATCTCAAATGGATTAGATTCAAGCATAGCCCATGTTTCACAAATCTTAAATGCAAAAGGGTTTGACACATACTGAAAAGAAGAGTTGTAAAGCATTGTCAATGGCCACAACTGGTTAGAAGTTAAAAACATAATAGTCTCGCAACCTCATATGCAAACGGGTTGAAGCTGAATTTAACTATTTTGAATGTTGACATAGGAATATATTATAATATTCAATTAATTACGCCGAGAGGCATCTACAATGGCATCCAACAATCTGTGTAAAGTTTTTGAAGCTGCATTTAAAATGACAGGCAGGGTGGAAGTCATTTGCAACTACAGTAGATTTGATGAAACAAAAAAATCAAATCAAAGAGATTTGATGAAACAAAAAGAACAAATAAATAATAAAAATAATTCAAATATTTGCATAAACTAAATGAACAAATAAATAAATAAATAATATTTTTGATCGCAAAGAGAAATCAAAGATTTGATCACAAAGATAAATCAATCAAAAAAGAAAATTAGAGAATGATAACTCTCGGCATATTTAATATATGTATGCTAGTAATTAAACATTCATATTTTGTGTGTCCAAGGCAATGTGTAATGGTAGTAAGGAGCACTCAAAGCAACATGACCCAAGCTTGGTTCAAATTCCCCTCACCACAATAAGGCAGGCATCTCATAAATCTAGCAAACATGTTGTAAGGTAGAAAATTGTGTCATCCTAGAGGTCTCAATAGCATACATTCAAGCATGATCCATGTTTTTCAAACCTTGGATGGGATACATGTAAGCATAACTAATATTTCAGAACTCTCAAATGACATACATTAAGCGTGAACTGTGCTTTAAAAATGACTCGGGTTCAAATTCTCCTCACTGTAATAATGCATCCCAAAACTCTAGCAAGCATGTGGTAAAGTAGTAATGTTATGCCCCATATTTTATAGATCTGCAATGGCATACATTCAAGCATGACCCATGTTTTACAAATCTCAAATGCGGTACATTCAAGTGAAACCAATATTTTACAAATCTCACATGTGACAAAAGTCTTACAAATCTCCGATAGGGTACATTCAAGTGAAATCTATATTTCAAATATCCCAAATCTCAAACGCAGAACGTTCAACCGTGACCCAGTTTTATAAATCTTTGGATAGTCAAAGATTATTCCACGCTACAATGAAGACAACTTAGAACCTCGCCCAAGATTTACCTAAGAAAAATAAAATTCTGCATTTCAATAATAGATTGTCTAAACGGCCACCTTGAAGGCATATATAAAAGATTTTGGAGGAGCTGTTGGTAATATGAAGCACATTTATTCTTGGAATCTGTCAAATTACAGACATAGTGTGGAGGCAAATGGGTTTGTCCCAAATGGAGCCCTTGAAACAATGAATGATATTCAAATGAGTGCAGCTTTTGTTTCCGCTAAGGGTGATGTACAAAGAACCTATCTATCCCTGTTTACAGGCCATAG
>VDFB02257344.1:0-12355 GCA_007258455.2 Sequoia sempervirens | reverse complement strand
CTGCCTAAAGTTTTTTTAGTAAACTAGATTGATGTTTAGAAAATGCAACATATATGGTGCACATGAATGCACAGTCAGCATTCTGATGTATGCCACCAAACCACAACTGAACATCTGAAGATTTGTCAGCAAGATGATAAAGAGTTACAATGTATCTAAGGTATATTTCTTTTATTTTCAATACATATTAATTTACATATGTAAGCTCTGTATTGAATGTTCCTATGATTCCAGAGATTTTCAACTTCAAATGTATTTGTATTTCAGCAACTTCCAGATGCATCTAGACCTGTTTCAGGCTACTTAAAAAATGCTTCTATATTCTAAAACTAGGACCTGCGATACCCATGTTGAAAAACATAGGAGCATTTTAAATGTTTCATTTCCAGTTAATTAAAATTGACTTCGCTATTAGTGAATACAAAGGATAAATAACCCATAGATGTGCACCTTGCAAGTAACAGACATATCTGCATAGACGCTAAGTAGAGAACTCCTGCACAAGAAACAGGGTAAATTTCTCTTAGTGATGCTAACAAGCTACCAGATATCCATATATATATGCAAAAATTAAAGCCATGTCATATCTCTTTTATTCTTAAATGATATCTATGGGTACTGCAAGTAAGAGATACAGACAATACATCAACTGAAAAATAGAGTAAAATATACAAACATTTTGAAATACAAAAATATTAAGAAAAAATCTAGCATATGCATTACAAAATATATGAAATCCCAACAAAACAGGAGCTTAATTTTCAATGTGTTGACCATGCAGGCCTCAACTGAGAAAGGAAGCTGAAGCATGCAACACATCTAATGCAGCATACATGAACCTGATTTTGTAGTATGAGTTCACTGTTTAGAATAAACTTTAAATTTCCCGTTTTCTTTTATGTACCCATTTCAATCTTAATATTTCAAATCAATTGTGTCAAAATGAAAGACCTACAAGGGTTAAGTCTCCACTCAACCAAGTGATCGCACTCCCAGAATCATGAAATGGATTATTACAATGACCAAAAGATATAAATGCATTTTGAAATTGGAAGAGACTTACTTTATATAGAAAAAGCCTAATCTTATGACATTATTTAAGGCCACCCATGATTAATAAATGTATACTGCAAATACCTGCTGAATAGTAAATGGTCATAAGTGTTTTTCAGTTTTCGATCAAACCTGTGAACAAAACATAAAAGTTTCAAATACATAGGAATCAACAATGTCAGACTACCAAATTAAAATTAAGAAAATATCAAATACAATCATAGCTCTGACTGAGAACCATGTTCAAAAATCATTGACAAAGAAAAAGAATAATATTAACAAAGAGGCAACTGATATTGTGGTCATAAGATTTTTCCAAAATGAAGAAATGAAAGTTTTCAATGAATATAGAGATACTAAACCTTTAATTGATGATTTACTAAACCATGCACCAATATTTTTTGTGTTGATAGTACAATGGAAACATGTACACCATGAGTCATTCATACTCCAATGAGGTAGATGTTCTGTGTTAAAGAATTGCAACTTACCAAATGTGAATGTTGATTACTGGAACTCCTACTAGCTTTTCCAGTTTGTTGAAGTAGGAAACTTCCTTCCACTCTTCAGGTAAAAGTAGCTTGAGGATGTCAACTATTTCATATACAAACACAAAGTTCCTCAAGTCAACAAAAGGAGATTAGAAAAAAGAAAAGAGATTGCATCAATGTCCATGATTGACCATAGTAGGTAAGTGGGACTCCAAAGTACAGCAAGTTACAATAGATAATCAAGAGCACTAAAAGGAATAAAAAAAAAATTAATTACTGCCAGTAAAACATACCATATACTCTCATCATAGAGTTTTGCTCTTACCGGGTACGGCTGATACATAAACATCTCCTTCAACAATGTTCCCACTGGCCAAAATGAAGTGCTTTACTGTGCCATCATGATTTAGCTCAATCTTTTGTAATCGAGAATTTAGCCGAACATGACCACCTAGTGACTGTACATGATCAACAATTGGCTTGCATAGCCTCTCCGGTGGATTTCCATCTAGAAAGGCCATCTTTGACCCATGCTTTTCCTGTTTCAAATATGCAGCAATTATTAAGGCCCTGCCTCGTGCATCTCTGCAGATTAACTTTTCTTATTTTTCCATGGCTACTCTCTTTTCATAAATCAACATTTTTTGCATCAGGATATGCCTTCAGAATTTCCAAATGCCCTACACAGAATTTCACAGTTTGAACATAATCCAAACATCTGAGGAAATTTGTTTAGCAACAACTCCTCAAAGAAAGTTCAATGTTAATGTTACGGAAATCTTCATTCATCATGTGTATGATTTAAACTGTTTTCATTGGAAAAAGAAAATGTGATAAAAATAAAACAGAAGAAATTTACAAATTATAATAAATGTTAAATCCAATTTAACATGGGCATGGATCACTATCCACAATAAAATATAATCTGAGCAAAGAATCAGCAAACATCTTACAGTACATGCCACTATGCCCATCTGATACCAATCTTCAAGAAGGAAAACACAAAGTGAAAAGAAGCTGACAATGCATTTATAGACCTGAAGAAAACGATTCAAGGCTATGAGAATACACTGCATTGAAAGCTCCTCAGGATTAATAAAGTTTAAAGCCTTCGACATGGCTACAAATACTTCATCACTGACTCGATCAGGTACCCCCTGCAATATCCGGAGGAAAATATGATTGTTACCAAATAAAAATCACAGAGAAAAAGTAAATTATGATATTAATCTTTAAGGCTTTAGATAATCCTATATCTCACAATCTGCAGTCCATAAAGAACAGAAGCAAAAGCAAAACTAAAAGATGAGACAATAAGCAGTCACTATCAATGCAATGACCCTTTTTGATACTGTTCCTAAAGGCAGGCACTAGATCTCTTGAATAAGAAGCAAAACAACCTGAAAAGTTAAAAAAAACATCTCTATCTTGTCGGCTACTGATGTGCATTATAAACCAAACTTCAGCCTCCACAGGCACAATGAATACAGAAGAATCTGAAAATTAAATGAGAAGCAAAACCAGCTTTGTAACAAGACCCATAGCCAAATAGTAAACCCTGCACCTTTTCCAAATTGCCAGAAAGAATCAACTTCACATAATCGATCATATGTTACTCTTTGTCTCCTTGATCACATCACCATCTCTTAGTGTGTTTTGATTCAAACCTCTTATAAATATTGTCTATTTTATGTTCGTTTCATGCCTAGCGTGTTTTCTGAATCTTTTCCCAGCTATTTGTGCATTTTTTGTTTGCCTTCTTGGATTTTGCACCCTGAAAATCTCTTGAGGGAAGGCTATGGTAAAACTTTAAGTTACTTTTTCAGCTTGCCTACTATGGACTCAGCCTTGCATGCAGGAAGAAGAAAAAAGGGATGAGGAGAATGAAGTTAGAATTAAAGGTGATTTGCTTCAAGCAGAGGGTAGTAAGAATCCTTCAGCAAAGATTGATGATTTTCAAAACCTTAGAAAAAACATTTAAACAAACCCTCAAAATGGAAAAATCTACTTTTGTCCCTTAAAAAGCAGTGGTTGAAGATAGAAAAGAGCATGGGCACTCATACGAAGTATATGGAATCAAAATTAGCAAGGGAGAAAACTGTAAGTACCCTTCCTCTTTGAAAGAACTTGTGGCATGCCCTAATTTAGAATGAATGAGATTGCCAAAAAAGATGAAATTTTAAAGAGTGTTGAAATATTTTGTGTTTGTCTTAATCTAGAGATGCCCCACTTTCCTGTTGTTTTATTGATGACTAGTTTGGCTCCATCTGGGGCAAGAATAGTCTTTTCTAGATCTTCTTAAAACTTAGCAGTATGTAAAAATGTTTTGTTAGCAAGCCAGTTTGGAAACTGTATAGGTAGGTCAGTTTACAGAGCCCTACTATTGAATCCCAACCTTAACACTATGGATGTTGTGCTTCAAACAGCTCCCAGTTGGTTTGAGATTAAAAATATCCCTCTTCACCTTTGGTCTCTATTGCCCCGTGCTCTCAAACCCTTAGGAGAATGTTTGAAAGAGGAAGAGACAAGGTTTACTCTTCCCAATCTCGAAGTAGGATTTTGATTTCAGTTATATCTGTAGATGAATTTTGCAGTTTCAGAACAAAGTGTATAAATATGAAATTGTGAGACTCAATGAGCTCAATTCTTGTTTTGTGTAAACAAAATAGTCATCTTCATTAGGATTGCCCTAATAGTGGTAGAATAAATTGATCTCATCTTCGAATATTCCTAATGAACACCTTATAGATGGAGTAGTACTGTTACTAAGTATGATTATTTGTTGTCTCAAGAGAATTATGGTAAAGTAGAAGAAATAAATGTTTTCCAATCATCCTTCAGACATTAATTAAATAAATATTAATCATTTATTTAATTCATTCATCCTTTATCCTTATTCCTCTATAGTTCGCCTTTAATTAGATAAATTGATATTTATTGAATTAAATCCAACCTCATAGTCCTATCCTACAAGAATTAAATAAATACAAATTATTTATTTAGTTCCTCTCTTTTCCCATCTCAATCCAATTAGTTGATTAAACCTAATTAATCCTTGCACATTCCTAAACGTAATTAATCTGATTAATCACCTATCCCTAAAATCCAACAACGAAATCCTAGCCATCCATCTATTCTTATAAACCTTAACCCTGCATCTAGCACATGCGACTCTCACACATGTCAAAGGAGTCATATGTCTCCATCCCTTATCCCCATGTAATCTCTCACACATGTGAGATGAGTCACATGTCTCCATTCAACTTCCCTATGTGTCCTCAAAAATTTGTGAGAACACACTTGTCATAACCACTCTTCCTTGTGTCCTCACACGTGTGAGAGCACATTAGTCACAATCACTCTTTCCTATGATCCTTACCGTTAGATATAGTCAAGCTGATGCTAGCCCTTTAAATCTCCTTGATATTCCTCCCCAAGTGCAGCAATCATATGGTGCCATTTGGCCTCTCACTCATCCTAGCCTCTCAAGCAATCTCAACTTTTGATCTCAAGAGTAAATAGCAAGCATCCATCAACTCTCCAAGAATTTTATAAATCAAACCACCTTCAAGCCATTTGCATCAAGCCTCTCCAATGCAAAGTTATGTTGTAGAAATGAAGAGCAACCACATACCATCAACAAATCAAGAGCCCATCAAGATAATTCTTGAGAGATCATTGGAGACTTCTCAAGGTTTTGGGCGCTTCATTCTCTTCATCAAACTCAAAAAGATGTATATGTAGAGACGAGGTATAAAGGTTCAATTGTTGCATTTTGAGTCTTTTTTTCTCTCTGTGTTTCTCCATATATTCAATAATGTTGCACTAACATATCATAATTATGACTAAGTAACTTATAATGTAAATTACAGCCACCAATATAACTTCCCATACAATAATTAAGCATCCACATATTCTAACGTGTGCCTCCTGGAGTATTCTTTCATTCTTTGCCCCTTTAGTCCTTCAGTCTTCTAACACGAGATATGTCATTTGACAAATAAAGAGGAATTTAAATGAAAAGAAGGAAAAAATTAAAAAAGAAATACTCCTAAGCTAGCGAAATCCATCTAATGAGAAACATGCCAACACTACATTCAAATTATAAATGGATCAACACTTTGGCAAAATTCATTCTAAATGGATCGAAACTTCAACAAAAAGCAAACAAACTGTAGTTTTCTTAATTGAAAATGTGTTATTTTAAGATCATGTTGTACCCATACAAAATTCTTTGTATAATGCCAATTTTTGAGTCAATTGCAGGAGTTTTAGTGGCCTTTCATTCTCAGACATCCACCACCAATCTTTATGATTTTCAGTAATCTTTTAATGTGAAGAAGGGACAGTTTTGAAAGGTGAAAATTGTTCACAAATGCTGAATGGGCACGACATATTGGAGATTACTGAGGTTTACAAGATGCAAAAATAGGCCTCATAAAGCCCAAGTGCATGCTGTTAGAGGAAGCTATTAAAAGTTGCATCAAAATACAAAAACACTTCAAAGCAGGTCTTCACACTCCCAGGACCACCACAACAGGGGGAGAAGAAATTTTGCCAAAGAAACAGAAAGAAATGAATCAGATCTGAACTAGCCATTCAAGAAATCAGTAAAGAGGTGAAGAAGAATTAGGTATGCAATTAAATACATATGCAATTAATATCAAATCTTGACAAGCATACAAATATATATACACATATATATAGATCGAATGCAAGGTGATTGGAGGAGATCAGGAATATCTATCTGCACTCAGCAGCCAAGGGCAGAAGTCAGCAATTGTTAATATGTTTGCATCTTAGAGTATAGCAGTCTTATATTTTAGCAAGTATGGTGGTATGCACTATTATGATTATTGTGAATGATGATATGTTTATTAATGAATCTGGATATATTTAGTGTTTGTAATTCTCATCAAACAACCATAAGGAGGAGTGAGGGAAATACCAGTAGGGTGAGCAGATACTAGATTTCTTTCTAAGTATGCCACTCCAAGTTGGCCACTTGGAGCCAAGGGGGTGAGTGTCTACCCTTGGGCTTAGAAAGGGGAATGTACAGACCTCCTATTATAGTTTTTCCACGATCTCTACATGGATTGGTTGTTGGATGGATTCAAGGAGTTTCAATCATAAGAGGGATGGATAAGGAAGCATGGATAGGGAAAGCAAATACAAGTTTATCCACTAAGTATGCCACCCCATGATGGATGCCCGCGTGTCTGACACTTGGGGCCAAGAGGGATGGTATATCCGCTCTTGGGTTTATTATGGATAGCTTCAGGCGGACTTATCATGTTTCTCATCCAAGTCCTATTATGATTAAACTTCCCCTATGCATAATGGATATTGTGTAGATTATATAGTTTTGAAATAGTTATATATTTTTACATGGTTTAAATAGATAAGACATTTATTTTGATCATATGAATTATATTTCCAATATTGTCTAACATGATTGCAGGACCTAATCCAAGTTTTATATTGCTTCAAGCATCTAAATGGTTAGCTATAGCCCTAATGTTATGTCCCCAATTTTGCGAGCATCAGAGTTAAGTGGATTTAGCCTATTCCTGGCCCTCGTAGGCTAATATGTCTAGTTAGAGGGCCTCTTTTGGCGGTGATCAAAGGAATCTCTCCTTTAGCATCTCGTGTGGGTTCAAGTAGCCTTCAGTTGATTCAGTTTCATATACTTACTATTTATAGTAAGTTAGCCGGCAAGCAATTCTATTTATAGCAGGGCACCTAAAGCTCACATGTTGGCAGTGTCGATTCCCAAATTCACTTGAGTTGGTGAAATAAGGAGTTTTGCCTAAGTTATAACGTTTAATTATTATTAAAGGTGACTTTAATAATAATTAATATTTTAATATTATATTATAACATTATATTTGCACTTTATGACTTGAGGGTCCATTCATCATTAAAATGGGGGCCATTTTAATTAATTACTTGGGCGCCAATTTCAAGGACATATTTTAATATTCCAAAGTGCAAACATTATATTATTTTAAAATGATTTAAAAGGCAAATTGGAGGGGATTGGTCTATTATCTTTTATCCCACATTGGTGAGAAAAGTGTATGAGCTCCTCCAAGAAAAGTATAAAAGAATCTTAAGGGGCTCATTTGGAGACATTCAGAATTGATTATTTGATATTTGTTTGATAATTTCTCATTGGCGTTTGGGGAAGGAAGCCCGAGGGTTTCTGCCAGCGTATCGGTTTTGGAGAACGAAAACTCTCCATTGTATCAGCATTCTGAGGTTGTGAAATATCAGCTAAAGGTTCTCATTGTTGGCTTCATCCAGAAGTTAAATCTATGCTTCATCAGATTTATTGCTTCAGAGCTACAGGAGATTGTATTTCCGGGTATGCACATATTTGTAAAAGCTTTGAAAGGAAATCAATAAATTAATAGCATTGCTGCAGTAGGGTTTATGTTTATATTTCTTGTATTTGATTTTTTGACTGGCAATCTGCAAGAAAAATACAAAAAAATTACAAACCCTTATCATTCAACATAAAAATTAGAAGTAGAGACAGGCAGGTCTCTTACAGTGGTATCAGAGCCTAAATCCTGCCATCCTGTTGGTTTTTTGAAAAGAAATTAATTTCAAGGAAAAATCTCAAAATTTAGGGTTTGAGGAAACGTGGGCAATTTGGAATCGTAGCTTTTGAATTGGTTAAATCATGTTATATTTGAATGCAAATACCGTCAAATCAGAGGAAAATAATAGAATCACATGTTTCATATAAAGACAAAATATGAATAAAGACAGCTTGGGAATTCTGAAGAATTCGATTATGCTGGGAAATTATATTCTAACAAGCGGACAGAATATCTAGAGGACGTGTGAGCTTCAGGAGTCCTAAGACGAAACATATGTGGAATCGCATAAGGAGATTAAAGGTAACGAAAGGTTATTGATTCGTCAGATATTGACAAGAAAGAAATACAGATATATCAAGCACGGGAGCTGCTTTGAATTTTTTAAGCGCACCACATAAGACAAGGACGTCGGCTCACAACATTTAGAAGTATTGGAGACAGTGAATACTTCCAGGAAAGGACAAACTAAGATTGTCTTACATTGGAAAGGATGATTTAAATAAGCATAGTCTATAGAATCGTGGCCATTTGTGATTTCTCATCCTTCCAGCGCTAGAGCCAAATCGCGGGTCAGATAAAGACGAGAAAATACAAATTTTGGTTCTATTAAAGTTGCGGGAGCTGCTTGCCTTATATCAAATCGTGATTATTGAAGAAGCCAATAGTCGCATGACTTGGGAGGAGCACCAATTATTGAATAATTTGGTGAGTCATCAAATGCACCTGTGTAGGACGGAATAAGACAAAAGTCAAAGGCTTCATTTGGCATTGAATTTATTTAGGAAGAAGTTCTGATTAAATTTAAGGAAGAATTTGATTTCATATATGGTCGCCGTCAGTTCCTGAAGGTGCATCGATATTATATTTTTGGAGTTTTCCAATTCTCCTGCCGTCTTTGAGGAAGGAAGACGTCTTATTGAAAAAAAGACAAAATATTCAACCTCATTCAAGGAAGATATTATTATCGCGAAGCCATCAATAAAGATAAATCTCAGAAGAAGACAAATCACTTCAGCCACAAGAGACAAACAGAGTATAAAACAAATAATAATTGTCATGTAGCTGGAAGACGTCAAATATTGGTGAAGTCGCACATTGTAGAAGCTGCTCACTCAGCAGCTACAAAAGACAGAATATTGTGGCATCTTCAGGAGTTATAAAAAGTGACAGATTGGAGAAGGCCAGGTCGATATAGTAAAAAAAAAATAAAAATCAATGACAGCAGCCTAAGTGTTCATTGGAAGGTGACGTGGAAAGGATGGTGTAAGAGTTGATCTCCAAAAAGTCATAGCAGGTCAAGAAACTCAAACTTGTAAAAAATCTGGTTGTGGGAATTAAGGTGGCTTAATTTCATCCAAAAGAAGACAAAAATCTGCACGTGAGACCCATTTAGAAGATTGTTTGAAGATTTCTTTGTGTTTTTTACCTTCACTCCACTATCCTTTGGAGGCCTATAGTTTGGAAGCAAAAGATCAACCAATCAGCTATAAGAATGGTTTATTCAATCAGAAATAATTTCTGATTTTGTTTTTTTTTAAATGCCCATTCACATTTCAGTTAGAAATTTCAACGCAGCTTCTAGGTCCGAGTTTAACTTACATTGGTATATTATAACCTGTGCACACCCAAATTTCTGTATTGAAATCTTTTTGTTATTTGCTGCTAGTCAGTGACCTTCAAAGTTGCATTTCAAATGGTTGTAACTCTTGCATTTTATAGTCCAATTAGTGCTGAGATTCAGTCAATGAATTCACTGTCAGAAACAACAGTTAAGAGTTGCATGGAAACTGTTGACTAAATTCTTTAGTTATACACCGAAGATATCGTCCAACTCTTGAGAGATAGTTCAGTGATCAGCACTCATCTTTAGCAGGACTCAATTGGAAATCAGCTACATATAGCAAGTGTAGAAAAAGTTACATCAATGGCTGCCTGTAGCTGGTATAGAATTAAAGATGGAAGATTGTTACCTACCTTTCTTCCTGCTCTACCACAGAAGGAAAAGTCTATGCAGGAACTCATGGCAGAGCTCACACAAGCTGTTCAGGACTATGACAGGAGTGTGACAAAGCTTCTACAACATCTGGAAATTTTAGATTCCCTGTTTGCAAAGAAAAAGAAATCAAACAATAATGCAAATAATCTTATCAGTACAAAAGAAAAGCTTCAAAAGGATTTTCAACCTACAGGTGAACATGGGGTTAAAAATGAAGTGGTTGCTGATAAGAAGATTTTACAACATGAAAATAGTATGGTGGAGCCCCATAAGGATACTCACAGTGCTCAAGAAGTTGTTATCAGTCATGATAACAATTCTGACTTTGATGACAACAGTCTTTTGCTAGAGCATAATGGGGATTTAGAAGTCATGGCATGTTCAGAAAGTGTTGTGGGAGTGACCTTGTGTATTGGCACTCAAGATACCAGTGTCAAGCATGAAGATTGCATGGAAATGTTGACCCATAACAGTTCTGATCTACATGACAGCAATAGTCAAACTTTGCATCAGCATGGGACAATAGTGACTACTAGTATACATGATGCGACTATGGGGTTGTCACATGAAAGTACTCGGGAGTCAGGTACTAATGATGCATTGTATGTTGAGGATTCATGTCATGGTGAGTCTGATTTTCCAGATCAGACCTTAGAAAACAAGCTAGAAGGTTCAGATGTTGACACAGAATCCCAAGATCGCGAGTTGGATGGTGATACGGTTACATTAGAAATGGAAGTGGGTGAAGATACTGTCACATCAGCAGTTTCTACCTCGCTAGTTGAGCCATCCTATGAGGTACATAGCAGCAGTACCCTAGATGTTGACGTGTGCATGGATGAAAGCACACATGATGCTGTTTTTCATGAGGAGAGTGATGTTAATACAACCTCTTATCACAGTGCATACTTTGTTTCGGAGAACTTGCATAGGAGTCTTGAGTTTCAGAGATCTCATCATTTGGTTGGGCAACTTAAGGTCAATGATAACATGATTGCTACAACATTAGAGCATTTTGATGTTGCTCGACAAATGTTAGCTACGTATGGATGGGGTACTCCTATGTCAAATGAGCATAGTGATAGTAGCCTTTCCCTTGCAGAATTCCATGCACTACGAGAAGCCATTAGGATAATGAAGCAAAATTACTTACAGTTACTAGCTGATAGGGATTATCTTCTCGAGTGGGATTGCACTTGCTACAATGCACTGAAGGGGAAGGAAGAGGAGGTTGACGAGCTCACTCATGAGCTTGAGGTGACTATGGACTCATTGCAGAGCACCCAGTTGGCCCTTCAGGAGTCACAGTCACGGTTGGACGAGCTTACCATGGAGTTGAGTATGACACAGTCTCCACCAGCTGCAAATACAGTACAGTTACATACAGTGGCAGTCGGTGAGGATCATATATCCACGGGTCGTAGAGAGGATGTGGTAACATCCATGCCAGATACAGGGGCAGTTGACTCAGTTGGGATGAGTACTTGGATTGAGAGCAGCAGAGGACCACATGTTACATCAGGTTCTCCTGTGGTCAATACGATGACAAATGATGTAGGTTCGATAGCTGATAGCTCTTGTGTGGCTGTGGTGGATTCTTTAGAGGGTTGTGTGTTAGTACACGACATTACTCCATCTTCACAGGGGACTCGCAGAGTGTCATCTGGTTGGGAATATGGTTCTCATGCTGATTTGTTTCCATCTCCTAGAAGCAAATTTGTTACTTCATCCCATGCAGCTGATTTTGGATGCCAGCTTGTTGTTTTTCAAGGTCAGAGGGATCAGTTGCCTAATTCGAGTGTTGTTAGTGATGAGCCATGGATCGAGGTTGGAGCATTTTACCGCGATTGCATAGTGAGGAGTGCTCATCACTTTTCTTTTGATCCACACACGGAGGACTTGATGATGCATTGGTGTGGATTGGCTCCAGGATTATACCATCCTTTGTGGGAGGGGTATTCACCATCTTCAATAGATGAAGTTAGTAGCTGCAAGTACCTGAGTCTGTCATTTGTGGGGGATTACTTGCAGAGTCAACACATCCATGGGAGTCTAGCAAAGGATGGAGATAGTTGTTGTGACACAGACATTTTCAAATGCTCATATCTCCACAGTACGGATGGATGTGTGTACAAATTATATTGGGATCCAGGTGGTGACAGAGTTAGTGTTGCAGTTTGGATGGGTCCCATGGGTTTACTTCACCA
>VDFB02257343.1:591515-610915 GCA_007258455.2 Sequoia sempervirens | reverse complement strand
CTTCGGGCCTAAAACTATGGCTTCCTAGGTGGTGAAATGAGACTATACTTCACACAGAGGTGTAGATAAAGCTTCAATTCTGATGTTATCGGACAGGTTGCTGATGTATAGCCTGTTTCTGAGTTGTTGGTTCGTCAATGGCCGAAGCGGATTTCTGTTCATAGCTTCACCATCGAATTTATTTTCATTTTGGGTACTTGCTCATGCTGTTCCACTGTGGAGGGCGACCCTTTGTTTTTGGGAGAAGGTCGACCCTTCCTAGAGGCCGTACCATTCTTCTTGGCTGCCTTGGGATTCGTGCCTACTGTTTCTCTCTGTTTCTGGTTCGAATTATTCTTGGAGATTTTTACGCCTAGTCTCCAGTTTTTGATTGGTTGTGGTTTCGAGGCATTCCGAGCTGTTTTAGAGAAGATATGTCAATTTATATGAGTTTTGGTGGTTGCTGCTCTGATTTTCTGTTTATGCTGTTTCTGATCAGACTTAGTAAATATTAGTATTTTGCTGATTGAGCTTCAATTCTATATCATTTTGTCATTGTAAGAGTTAGAGGAAGTGTTACTCTAACCATTGATTGATTTTGGAAGCATATCTTTCTTGTTTGCAGCTTATTCATTCATTGTAAAGCTAGTTAGTAGTATTGACAACTGTTTTTTATTAATTGCTGCAAGTTTAATATTTGTTTATACTCCCAAGATTGAGTGGTTGAATTTTTAAATAATCATCTTTTATTTGTAAGTTCCCCCCCACAAAATAAGTGGTTGTGAGGACTGTATTCCCCCCACGAAAATAAGTGGAAGAGTGGATTTCATGGCTGGCTTGCCGCCTTTTAGTTTGTATAATCTCACCCATTGAATAAGGGGAGAATCCCCACTGCTTGTGGATACTTGCTGAAGTGGATGAATGCACTTTTCAGATCAAATTATTCCTAATGATCTCCAAACCATATGCTATCACCTCGGCCACACTGGGATCTTGGTGAATATTCTTGGTGAGGGTTACTTTCCAAGCTGAGTTGTATTTGGAGCTAACGCTAATCAGTGGTTTGATACTAGTTTGTGTGTTCAAATTTTAGAAAAAATTAAGGGGGAATATCTCAATCAGAGTTCGTGAAGTAGGACTTGTTGATGTGATTTTTGTAACCGCACCAATCAGCAAAACAAAGTATCCAAAGGCTACTCCATTTTCTCTTGATCAAAGTATTTCGTACGCTAAGATTGCGAGAGAGATCGTACGTTTAACTCCAAGGTTCCTACAATGCAATGGAATACCCTCAGTTGGTTCTTTGTGATTTGCTGTGTCCACGAGGGGACTTACACAACTGTTCACAAGTACTTGGGCAGCTGACAGCAAATTAATGATGAAAGGGGATTTTCGTGTGTGATGCGAATGATTTGGCAATGAGGTACGTGTTTCCTATACTAACCAGAAATGTACTGAATTGAAATGAGTGCAAGGTTTAGAAAGTCTAAGTTCTATCCTAAAGCAGGACGTGGGATCGATTTCAGCGGACTTCAACTAGACTTTGGTTCGCCTCGCGTTGGACAGCTTATACAAAGTCGGTGCAATCTTCAAGGGAGCAACAAGAAGTTTTCAAGTCACAATTCAGCATAAAGATACCATCAAGATGATGCATGCCAAGACGTGAATCATAACCGAAGTTAAGCGTATAAAGTGTTCAAGTTGACCACACAAGGCAAACTTGCTGTCAACAAGCTGCTAGTGGTATGGATTAAAACGAAGCTGCCTTGATCAAAGACCACAATCCACAACTTACATCTACTTGCATGAAATTTATTCTACTTTACGTTACTCTGAAAATGCTAAGTGATTCAGAAGGACGAAAAAGCCTTGCTAGCTACTCACAACAAAAGATGCAATCATCATCAATGAAAACTCTTTTTATTGAGAGAGTGTTCACAACAACCTTTTACAAAGCATTCAATGAGAAAGCTCTCCTTCCTCTTCAAGCTATGCTAACAAACTAATGCTAAGCTATCACAACTATACTATCAGTCTCTCTGCTCTATTCTCTAATCTAATCTAATCTCTATTGAATTACAAATGAGGGGGGATGCCCCTTTTATAGATGGCCCAGTCCAATGGACGGCTCAGATTACAATCAAATATGGAAGGCTCAGATCGAGCCACATCAGCCCTAACCCTAAAAATTGGCAGAATGAGGAGTGGTACAATAAATGAGCCACAAGATTCCCACTCACTCCCAAAATAGCAAAGGCAATCAATGCCCACTATCAATCATCTAGAAGGTCCTCATCCAGAAAGGCGTTTCCGTTCTCCTTCTCTTTGGCTGCAAAATCAATGAATCTGGTCAGCACAGCTTCAACCTCCTGAACTGAGATAGGCGGAATATGATCAAGCTGGAACTCTAACACTTTAACTGCCTGCCCATGTTGAGTGCAAGACTTTCTTCAAGCAACTAAAGCATCCTGAGTGTTCTGAGTAATGTTGGAGAAGGTCAAGGTGTTCTCAAAGTCATTCTGAATAAAAGTCTTCACCTTTGAAAAGAAAGGTGGTAGTCTACTCCTTAAACCATCAGCAGTCACCTCCTCAAAAGTCAGCCTCCTAGCAAGTATAGCCTCTAATCTGTTTAGGACTCCATCGAGAATGTGTTCGTCATGGCCTTTTTGATCCTGGTCGTATCTGCTTGTGCTGCATCAAAGAATCCTCGGCCTGTGACAACTGATGAGTACCAGCTGGTGAAATCATATCTATCACCCTCCTGTATCACGCCTCCCTCAACCAAAGTCTGTAAGGGAGTATGCATCAAAGCCTCTAGAATCCTAGATGAAGGAAAACCTTAGTCTGATAGATATGAGCATCACCCCAAGCTTGATCAACTGCATCCATCCGTGCCATAATGCTGGAAGCCTGCTGATAAGCATGAGCAAGATCCTCCATAAACTTTTCAGTCTCAGTACGAACACTAGTAACCCATTTATTGGCTTCTTGTGCCATCTTTCTCAAATCTTCCAAGCCACTAACTGATTCTCTAGGAAATTCGGCCGTAAGCTCAATCGCCGGATTCTCCTGCCCATAAGGACGAGACAAATGCTGTACGTAACCTATCAATGTCCTATGCTCCTTCTTCAATTTCTTGTATTTGCCTTCAGTCCGGAGAAATTTGTCCTTGACTGCCTGGTAGGAGTTATCAGATTCCTCAATTATCTGTGCTCCTATGGGGCGACCTAACTCCATGGTGGTGATCACATAATTTTCTGGCACAACCTCATCTCGATCACTCTCAACCCTTGGCATAGCCACGTGAAGGGTGCGGGAGCCATCCTCATCCGTTGAAATCTTTGAAAATTTCCTAGCACTCTTCTTTGTCGGAGGTGCACTGATTCTACTTGGGAATTCTTCCATCTCAACTGCTAGATCAGTCTCTTCAACGGGGCTCCTCCTCATCCTGTCTTTGAGCCAATCTGGTACTACCTACTGTAGGTTGGAAATAAGAAATGGCTGCTCATTCCTTGCTTTCTCTTCACAAACTTCTTCTCTAACTTCATCTTGACGAAGCTCACCGACTTCTACAGGTTGAGTATCTCCTGAACCTTGGGCTTCTTGTCCTGTAACCGTGTCATCTTCTAATGCCACCTCAAGCTCATGCTGGAAGCGTGTATCTGTAGCCATTTCTTCATCTTCTTCTTGCTGATTATCTTTGGTAGGTTCGTTGGCACTCTGGCCAACAGACTCCCTTCGTGGTGGCTGATTTCCCTCCTGTAATTCCTGTTCCTTATTCAACATATTCCTCTGATCGGCAAATAATGAAACCTCTTGTATACTTGGAGAACGAGTCTCCAATGGCGTAGGTGATTCCACCTCAATTCTCGGAGGCTCTAGCTGGATTGGCTCTTTTCGTCGTGACTCTGGAGCTTGAGCAACCTGTTTCTTCTTTGTAGCAGTTGGCGTCCTATGATCTTCCATCAAGTTGTAAGTAAGAGGAATTGACCTGCTCTTAAGCCTATTCACATGTCTCTCAACCCATCCTCTGGTGAATGTCAGGACTGGTATGCAAAGTGTATCCAAATCCGCAATCTCCGGCTCTGACCAATCTGGAAGTGGGAGTGGTGTATCCCTCATTGTCTCATAATCTAGATGAATAACGTTTATATCCTCGTCTACCTGGTCCAACACTGGAACAATCTCACACTCCCTAATCATGCTCAAAGGTAATCTTGAAAACATCCTTCTTCTTACCTTAGCTTCATCCAATGCACTAGCCTAGTAATCTTCAATATTTGCTTTATGCCTGAACTCCTCTGACAATATCCATTTGATATTCCTGTGGGGGTCATAATGCTGCCTGCTAGTGTGATAAGAAAGGTGGAAAAACTGAAGTTCATTTTCAGCTTCCCTGGTTGCCTACAGTGAAGGACACACTTCATCTAAATTTCCCATGATGATTGGGAAGTCAAGTCCTCCCTTCTTTTTCTTTTGAATCTTATCATAGGCAATGAGTTGCCTAGATATTTCTAACATCAAAATATTGTTTGTAGGGTATTTGGGCAACCTATACGGATATGAAGAGAACCCTTGCAGCCTAATGTAAATAAATTTAGGAAATTGGATAAACCAACACCCGTACCTTTCTATCAACTCTTGAGCTTCCTTGGAGATCTTGTGATGAGTTCTTTGCTGAAGTGATCTCGTTATGTGCATGGTGAAGGCGTCATTGACTCTCTTGTAATGGGATGTGCTTGTCAAGTGCAGTTGCGGACAAGCCTCATGAATCTTGAACTGCTGAGAGCCACACCCAATTGGCTCCTTATATGATATTCCTTTGTATTTCGTCATGCGAGCTAACATGTAGATAATGTATGAGTTGCTTGTGCAAATTATCACTAATCATCACTGCCCAATTAATAAACTCCTTGCCTTCCAGCACAAGGTTGATATAGTAAAACATCCACGACTCAAAGATGAACGCTTGGGGACATCCTCCAACTCTGCTGAGGATCATAATCAAATCACAATATTCTTGCTTCAAATCATCCAAGATTATCTGCTTTGGCAACTTTGTGCGAGTGGGCTTGGGCTTGTTCATCCAATGAGAGTTTATCATATCAGCACATCTGTCAAATGTAGAAGCATACATACGCTGAACACGTTCTCTCATTTTGTAAATCATCTTCTCATGTGAGGGAATTCCAAATGCTTCGCCAATAGTCGTAGGTGTGAGGTTGGCGAACAACTTGCCATCCGGTGAAGTGATGGTCCTTCACTCTGGGTTGTAATAGTTAGCACACTCCATGATCAATTCCGGACACTGAATGGCTGGTGGAAAACCAACAGCTGCATAAAGTCCACTTCTAACAAGATTGTGTGAAGTGATTGATGGACGATGGCCTCCAATTCCCATCATTCGGCATTTGAAAGCTTCCATATTGAAAGAGCCCAGGTTCGTGTCAGCCAACTTTCCCAACTTTGAAGTAAACTTCGATTCCAACAGGAAAGACTTGCTCAACTTCTTGATTACAGCCTGCTTGGACGCATTTTCGTTGCTGGATTCAACATTATTTTCCTTGCCAGTCGCTCTTACTTCAGCCATTCTGCAAAAGCAAAAGATAGTCATCAACAATTTAACTTAGAAAAATAAAATCACATCGGGCTGCTAGCAGATTTTCGAAATGAGAAGCTACAACACTAAATTTCAACTTCAAACCTTAACACCTCCTGCAGCAACTTCGAATTTTCAACACTTAGAAAATTTTCTTGCAGCAATACCACTTAAGCACTTAGAGAAATTCGACCCAAGCTTGCTTCAGCACTCTCACAACTAGAGCCCAAGTTCAAATTTCTCCACACTCAACTTTTCTCACACTGTAATCTTCAGAGCTCAAGTCTAACTTGCTAGCTGATGGAGAAAAATGAACAAAACTTATAGTACATATAGCCAAGTCGAATTCTAGAAGGAAGCTAACTTTAGCCAGTTCATTCGAATTTCTATTTTCCCTCCTCTGGTAGCTGCAACACTTGGCGTTTGGTATCTAGAATATTTTGACCTTCTAGAATTTCAAAAAGATTCATCTCATGGTATGGGCGCATTTCACTTCACCAACATTTTTAAATCATGTTTTGAAAATATTAAATTCAACTACACCCCTTTAAGATATTCATCTCACCAGCTGAGGCACTGACACTTTGATTTCATCCATCTCTGGCTTGGGAAGATTACTCAAATTTGATCAAACTCATCTAGTCATTCAACTTCAAATTCACTAGTCAAGGCATTTCATTTTCAAAAAGGACACTTCTATTCCTTGCCTTAGAAAATTTTAAATTTTCCTTAGGAAATTTCATTATTCAGGCGCCCATCAAAAATCTTCATCTTAAAATCCTTGGCGAGTTGTGGAAGATTTTAAAATCAACTCCTTGTCGAAGATATCCAGTACCCAGAAGAAAATTCCCTTCAGAAAGCATCAAATTCATGGGTCTATAGACGAAGGGGTATTTTTAATTTTTGAATTTTATACCTTAGAAAAATATTTTCATTAAAGATCATCTTCATTCTTCATCTTTGGGCGTATTTTTCTTGCTTTTCCTTGACAATTTTCTTCAACCTCATGAAGCAGGCACATTTTGATGTATCTACTGCCAATTCATACATGCATCAGTAAATTTCATCACCTCTCTCAAGCTTAGGCGTATTTCTCTAGAGGAGGTGGAATTTTGTGCCTTAGAAAATTTTTATCATCTCCATGAGCATGGGCGCATATAGGGCGTCTAGGAGGAATTTTGAACACCCTAGATGAATTTTTTATTTTATCCATCTTTCTCTAGTCATGGGTGTATTTGGGGGTGTGAAGAGGAATTCCTAACACTTAGCATTTTGTTCACCACTATCTCTCTTCACTTTGGGCACATTTTGCTTGGGGTGGAGGAATTAACAATGCCTTGATAACTTTTCCAAGAGTCATCTTGAATATGGGCGCATTTGGGGTATAGAGGAGGAATTCAACCTTACTTAGAACATTGTTTTTTAGAGAGCCACCACCTTCAATATCCTTGGGCGCATTTGACATGTTGAGGAGGAAATAACAACGCCTTAGCACATTTCCAACTTGGGCGCATTTGACATGTCAAGGTGGAACTTCCAATGCCTTAGCTACTTTTTTTCTTAGAGCCACCTTGAATATGGGCGCATTTGACATGTCAAGCAGGAAATTTCTAACACTTAATAACTTTTCCAACGTCCTCCATAGCCTAGCAAGTTGGGCACATTCAAGGGGTCAAGGAGGAATTTACACTTTGCCTTAGCCATTTTCTAGAGCCACCTTGAATATGGGCACATTTGGGACCCTCTACAGGAATTAGCAATGCCTTAGAAACTTTTTTCTTCACACCTCTTGGAGATGGGCGCATTTGGAGGGTCAAGGAGGAATTAAACAACACTTTGAAACTTTTCTTCACCTTGGCTTGATGAGGGTGCATTTAGGGGGTCCTGCAGGAACTTTCTAACACTAAGCAATTTTTCCAACGTCCTCCATAGTCTAGCAAGTTGGGCGCATTTCACTAGGTGCACAAGAATTTTCAACAACTTAAAAACTTTTACTCCACCCACCTTCATCTTGGGCGCATATTAGGGGTGGTGAAGGAATTTTTTGACACTTAGACATTTTTTAAGCTTGTTTGCCTTGGTTTACTATATTTAGTAAGTTTCTGGTTTTCACTCTTCTGAAGCTTGGATTGATTTGAAATTTTCGCCATAGGACCTTCATGATCTAGTTGATCTGTTCACATTGCCATCTCGTGCTGACTTGCTATTTATAGCATGTTTCTGGAGGTGATTTACTATTTATAGTAACTACTTGGTTTTAGGACTTCTGCAACTCCGTTTAACTTGAAATCTGACTGACGTGATCCTCATGGGTTGACTGGCCTGTTCACACTGGTGTCTCGCGCTAACTTGCTATTTATAGCCCGTTTCAAAAGTGATTTACTATAAATAGTAAGTGCTTAGATTGCTTTCAAATTTTACCAATGGATTCCTTGAAAGATGTTGATTGCAATGAGGTACATTAGTTTTCGGAGATTCTGGCGTTTGACCCCTCATTTTAGGTCCCGAAGCTGGAAACCCTAATTTGACTTGCATGTTGCTCAAACAATCTCCATTTGACCCTGTTTCTATTGCGTGTCGCCCTGTTCGTGATACTGAAGTGCTGGGCAGCTGTCGGAGTGATCCTGCTAAAAATAGTAAGTCCTTGAGAAAGTGACCAACTCTGCTTGCATGTCACCTTGCTGCGTAGCTCTTGAAAAACCCATAAAGAATAACTTGACATGCACTGAGAAATCCTGCATGCAAACCCTAAAAATAGCCTCTAAAGACAGCTCTTGAAAAAGGTCATGATCCTGGTTTGCATGTTACATCACTGCGAAGCTTTCGAAAAACCCACAAAGAATATCTAGACATGCACTAAGGACTCCAACATGCAAACCCTAAAAATAGCCTCTGAAGCCTGAGTCTTGAAAGTTATCATCTCATCTTGCATGCTATATCACCGCGTAGGTCTCGGAAAAACCAGAAATATTCTCCAGACATGCATTGAAAAACTTTGCACGTAAACCCTAAAATCTGCTTTTGAAGGTGATACTAGCTAAAAATAGAAAGTTGTTAGTTCTGGCTCAAATTTTGCAGACAAACAGTTTGATGTGTTCTGGATGCAGTGTAACGGTTAGAACTTCAAAAGTGCTGAGAAAATGCCCCAAATCAGGTACTTACTAAAAATAGTAAGTTGTCAGAATTTAATGAAATTTTGCTGGAAACCTGCTGGAAACTTACTGACTGCAATGCCAAGCTTAGATTTGAACTCACTCACTCCATTTGACTTCAAACTGGCCGAAAGATTCAAAACCCTAATTCTCAGGATTAGCCAAAAGTTCAAGTTTAAGCTCAAAGACGGGCACATCCCCAGAAAGGCAGACAGCAGAAAGAGAGAGAGACAAAACCAAAGCCAAAAGACGAGGAATGGAGCAAAAACTAGGAATTTAATGGGGTGATGTGTGAAAAGGTCACAACAGGACTGAGGTGTTGGATATCAAGGGTTTCATTGGCCTGCAAATATATGATTTCGCATGCAAGTTTGGATGTGTTTGCAGCTGCTGCAGGCTCTTTACCAGGTCTGAAACTGCTGTTACAGGTCTGAAAATATGACTGTTCTAAGTCTGAAATGAGTTGTAAACATTTGTTTAATTTCTGACTTGAAATTACTATTGGAAAAGCAAAGATTCATTTCAGTATTTCCTTCTTTATGTTGTTTTTATTATGAACGCAATGAAAACAATAAAAGACACATGAAACAAACAAACAAACCATCAGCAAACACTACAATCAACAACAGGGTTGTTTTCAAAAAAAAAAAATCAGGGGTGACCATTACAATCCCCATAATAAACAAGATTGAACATAAAAGCACTGAGATTAAATGCAATGATTAAGAATACTTTTCATGACTTGGGAAAGACTATAGCAGCACCGTTTACACTCAGAACTTGATAAGGCAGTGATCAGATCTGAACATACAGTTCTAACAGAACATTTCAACATATTGCCACTCTAAATTGATACAAATACTGATATTCTCATTTCATGGCAGACTTAAGAATGTTCAGAAATACAGAAGGAATATATCAGACCAGACCCTTAACCAATTAAATGAATGACTGAAGGACTGATCTTTTCATAAACAAGACTCACAGATTACAACAGTAGTTGCGGCTCAGATTTGTAGCAGATTACACAGCTAAAGTCATCAACTATGCATAAGGAAATCTGTATTTAACTTTCTGACCTGGAAATGAACACTTGCCAATATGATTAGAGGCTCAAACTGCTGTAGAAGAGGTTCCAGAACATGTGCAACCTCATACCAAACCTGTCTCTCTTCAGTCACCACTCTACAGGCTGAATAAAGTCTTCTAAACTCCAACACAGCCTCAATCTGATAACCCACAGCTGCTGTTATGAATGTATTGGAATTGTTATAGCATGCATCTCTCTAATATTGATATAGGAAACCCAGGCAGCTGGGTATATGCAGCACGCCAAGTATCGGGAATGTGATAAAATGTTGTTAGGAACACCAGTTAGGCCCATTAATAATCTCGATGACTTCGATAGATGCTATGGATAAGCTATACTACTTCAAAAATTTTTAGTATAAGATGATTTAATACTTGAAGCCCAAAGTGCGACATCTGCACATACCATGTGGGATAACTTGAAAAGTAAATATCAAGTTTCAAAAACAGTTGGGTTATGTACCTCAAAAATTTGTTGTTTTTTATCAGATCGTATTTGTGTGTGTGTGGTAGCGGAGGGGGGGTGGGCGCAGTGCTCTTAAAAATCAAGGATCTTAGTAATTAGCTTATTGCCATCAACAAATTGGTTGATAAGAATGACATGGTTGTAATGGTTATCAACAGTGTCCTACCTTTCTTTGAGATGTTTGTAGAGCCTTTTAATCTTTTGGATGAAACTTAAACTCTAATTTTTGATAAGATCAGTTAGTATTTTTTGCAAAAAGAATGATGATAAGAGCAGATGAGTGAAGTTTCTTTTGGAAGTTCGTAAAGTGCACTTGCCGCATAATTTAAAGGGGTATAGTTTTCCTTCTCCCAATTCACAACCACAAAGAAAGGTACAATGCTTTTATAGTTAAAAATTTGGGCATGTTTAAAATGATTGCACAAAAAGACTATATGATCCATCCCATAAGCATTAGAATGAAGCTCATGCAGCAGATACTTTTGAGGAAGACCATGATGAAGAGTTTGCATTGAGAGATTGCTTAAATAACGCTAAAAGTAGATGTTGGTTCCCGAATTCAGGTGCATCCAAACACTTAATGTGTCAAAAGCTATATCACAAGGTTCAAGTTTGGGATCATGTTCGACAACAATAAAGTTCTGATGAAGTTTGGCAAGGGAAAAAAATTGAAAGAAATTCGTTATCAAATTCACATTATATAAATTTATGAATATTAAAATATAAATATGTTTAAATTTTTTAATTTAAATATTATAAATACTAAACATATTCAATTTAATATTTTAATAATTAATCATCTAAATTAAATATTCTAAAATATTAAATAATAGTAAATAATTAACATAATAATCACAATTTAATAAGGACTCTTATTAATTTCAAGTAGTCATAAAAATATATATTGTATAACATTGAACAATTTTAATAATGGTCATACAATTATCAAAAGACTATTATTAATAATAGCAATTTATTCAAATACTAAATATATTCAATTTAATATAATGATATCTAAATTAATTGATGAAAGATATTAAATTTTAATATTCTGAAAGTTAAAACAAAGTTGATTCATGTATAATATGTTAAATTTAAATAAAAAAAAGTAAAATAAAAAAAAAGAAAAAAAAAAAACCATAACAACAAATGAAAAATAAAACAAAATCCTCCTATAGCGTGCCCTGTAACTTGCATATTTCAAGCAAGTTCCTCAACCTGCGATTTAGAGTTGGTGAGTAGAAAAACCTGTCGATGCTAGTAGCTAATTCATTAATGAATCTTGGGCTAAAAACATGTTTTTAAATACATTTTTGATTAAAAAAATTCAAACCATTTTATTGTACAAAGTTTAGGGCAAACTAAAAGGAATCTTTTGGGTTTTTAAAAATTTGCTGGATTTCAAATTTCATGTATTAAATTAACTGAACCCTGTGACATAGGTCAAAAGAATTGATATGTCAAGTTTATTGCTGATGATTGTCACATGGATTATATTTTTCTTGGAGACGACAAGTCACATATGGTTGAAGGGATAGGTGATGTTAGAATTGCACTCCGTAATGGCATCAAACATTTAGTATAAAAAAATAGGTATGTTCCAAAATTGAACAAAATGTATCCAATTTTGTGGTAAAGAGTGCATTGTTTATGATGTAAGCTGATCTTAGTAATTAGCTTGTCGCCATCAACAAATTGGTTGATAAGAATGATATGGTTGTAATGGTTATCAACAGTGTCCTACCTTTCTTTGAGACATTTATAGAGCCTTTTAATCTATTGGATGAAACTTAAACTCTAATTTTTGATAAGATCAGTCAGTATTTTTTTCAAAAAGAATGATGATAAGAGCAGACGAGTGAAGTTTCTTTTGGAAGTTTGTAAAGTGCACTTGCTGCATAATTTAAAGGGGTATAGTTTTCCTTCTCCCAATGCACAACCACAAAGAAAGGTACAATGCTTTTATAGTTAAAAATTTGGGCATGTTTAAAATGATTGCACAAAAAGACTATATGATCCATCACATAAGCATTAAAATGAAGCTCATGCAGCAGATACTATTGAGGAAAACCATGATGAAGAGTTTGCATTGAGAGATTGCTTAAATAACGCTAGAAGTAGATGTTGGTTCCCTAATTCAGGTGCATCCAAACACTTAATTTGTCAAAAGCTATGTCACAAGGTTTAAGTTTGGGATCATGTTCGACAACAATAAAGTTCGGATGAAGTTTGGCAAGGGAAAAAGATTGAAAGAAATTCGTTATCAAATTCACATTATATAAATTTATGAATATTAAAATATAAATATGTTTAAATTTTTTAATTTAAATATTGTAAATACTAAACATATTCAATTTAATATTTTAATAATTAATCATCTAAATTAAATATTCTACAATATTAAATAATAGTATATAATTAACATAATAATCACAATTTAATAAGGACTCTTATTAATTTCAAGTAGTCATAGAAATATATATTGTATAACATTGAACAATTTTAATAATGGTCATACAATCATCAAAAGACTATTATTAATAATAGCAATTTATTCAAATACTAAATATATTCAATTTAATATAATGATATCTAAATTAATTAATGTAAGATATTAAATTTTAATATTCTGAAAGTTAAAACAATGTTGGTTCATTTATAATATGTTAAATTTTAATAAGAAAAAAGTAAAATTAAAAAAAGAAAAAAAAAAGCCATAACAACAAATGAAAAATAAAACAAAATCCTCCTATAGTGTGCCCTGTAACTTTGTAATGAGCCAGGCCAATTTTTTTCAATTTTTTCAATAGCAAATACAATGTAGCACGCACCTGTTAAGGTTAGCTCCAAAACCAAAACGATGCGGAAGTAACTCTAATTGGGAATGTGCCCAAGACAGGCGAGCATGTGGTTAGAGGATTTGAATGCAATGCTAAACTGGAAAGGAACTCTAATCAAGAATGCGTCTGTGGAAGACGAGCATATGGTCAGAGGATCTTATGCATGCTGAGCTGAAAGTAACTCTAACCAAGAATGTGCCGAGGGATGGCGAGCATATGGTCAGAGTATCCCTATGAACTGCTATCTGAAAGTAACTCTAACCAAGAATGCTCAGAAGAACGGCAAGCATATGGTCAGAGGATCCCTGAGTTTGCAACTAATGAATTACAATGACTTAGCAAGATAAATAAATGGCTGACAGTACTATTGAACAGCCTTACAATGAAAGTAATATCCTACTAGCACACTGTATTAGTGAAACAAAACAAGCTGCAAGTGTTTAAACCATCTCTCAAATGCTCAATATAACCTCCAGTATTCAATCCCAGCCCAAATGATGATTTTCTTAATTCTGATATGACAGACCAACAACTAAAATATGACAACCAGCAACCCTAGAATGCACTAAAATGCTCACAAATCACTCCATACTCACCCAAAATGCATGAAACTGAATGCACTAGCCCCTAGGAATGATGGCGCCCCTTTCCCAATGATGAAAACTCACACACAACCCTTAATTTATTTCCTTGCACAATTCCCAATGCTGCTTGAAGTGGTATGGCCCTAGGAAGGGCGATTTTCTTAGAATAAATTCAATTCTTAATAAAAAAATCTGAAACTTGGAGCAAAGGGTCGCCCCTAACCAAGACACTCAAATGTGCAATGCCCAGAATGATAGTATTTTTATTTTTGAATATATGAAGAAAACTTACAATCAGCAACATAAACCAACAACCCTGAAAACTTCACTAACATGCCTGAAATTGAGTTACAAATGCAAGATAACCACTACAATGCAAAATCCCACTACAAAACATCTCAACTACAATCTAACACCCAACTAGTTGCTATCTTTCAAGCAAGAAGGTGAGCCAAGTGTTAGGAGGTATGCTTTCCTCGAAGCTTTGCCTAAACAATCTAGCAGCATAACAGTATGGTAGACAAAAGATGAAGAAGTGAAGAGCAGAAGGCCTCCTTTTATAAACTCAGCAAAAGCATCACCAGAAGCTTCTAGAAGGTGCGCCCAAATTCAAGTTTGAATTGACTTCATTTCCCTCCAAAAGATAGGTGTCCCATTTCAAAGGTAATATTTAACTTTAAAAGAAAAATTAATCTCCTCTCCAATTAGGCGTCCCACTTCTCCAACATATAATTTTGCCTTAGAAATCAAATATTATCTCCTGATGAGATAACCACCCTTGAAGTCCCCTTTTTTAAAACAACTTAAAGTCATACTGCTAGGCGAAGGGGTTAATGTGCAAATATAACATTATTTAAATTAAACTAACCTATCTCTCCAGAAAATGCATCCATAGGCCAAAAATCAAAATACCAACTGAACTGGCTGAAGAAGAGAGCCAACTGCACTGAAGCCAACAGGACCACTGCCAGAAATGAAATTTACTAAAAATAGCAAATTCTTGAAGTTGCTCGGATCACCATGCATGTCATACCACTGCGAAGCTCTCTGAAAACCCAGAAAGAATCCGCAATCCAATCTCCATACTTCAAACAACAACCTCCTCAAAAATATGAAACCCTAATTTTCACCCTCAAAGTAGCCTATGGGTCTCTAGAATAGGCCAACGGTCAACTGAATTGATCACCATTGAGAAGGGGACATGTAGAAACCCTAATTTCCCTATGTCTCTGGATCTGATGGTTTTTTTCGTGTTTTTTTGAAGTTTTGATGTTTTTTGACGTTTTTGGGGTTTTGAGCATAAATGTAAAGAATGCGATTTTGCTAATAATTGATAATAAATTCCAATAAAATAAATGAACACTGAAAACTATAGAATCAATAGCAAATACTTATGCCAGGCTCTTATTTAATCTTTTGCAATGATTACAAAGATGTTCCAGTTACATGCAAGGTAAAAGGCAATGAAATTTATGAAACCTGGTTTTTGCTGCAGCAATAAATGATCTCAGAAAGATAGTACGGCTGCATGAAATCTGCTCTTCTCCTTCTGTCTAGCAATCCCAAATGACTCCTGGTACTCTAGCGCCCTCAATGATGAAAACTGGAAACCAAAAAGGAAGGTGTTTCCTTCTAGATCACAAACTCGCCCCTTTAAAGGCAGTACGGCCAGGTACAGGACTGGTACGGCCTGATACACAGCAGCAAGGTATTAAAATGTACGGCCTCTTAAATCAATATCCAGACTCTGATAATGGTGCGCCTAGATGAAATAATGTCTTCTGGTTGAAAACCCTGACAGAAGCTCTGAGATTTGAATCACTATGAAGCCTGGAGATGTACGGCTGTCAGCAGATGGTACGGCTGCAGCAACAGCATTAAATGAAAGGTACGGCCTTCCCAATAACCTCCAGATGTCAACAAAAATGACGCCTCAAAGTAAGAGACTCCTCTGTAATGAATTACTACTGAAACCCTGAGTGCAAATAACCTCTGTATGCTCTGTAATTTCTTCTAGATGAAGAAATCTCTCAGCTGGCAATAAATCAGGTGTTATTTCACACCCTCTGAACTGCTTTCAATGGAGATGGCTCGTTCCCCAATGAATTAGAGACTGAAACCCTAAGTTTCTGTGCTCAGACGAAGTCTTCATCAATTTCCAATTCACAAAATGTCATAATGGCTCAATTCCCAATGCAAAACCCCTTTATTCATTGAAAAGTGCGATTTCCTTAAAGATAGGGAATTTTAAATAATTCGACTTCTTCTTTTTAATTCTTTTCAATAGTCTTAGCCAAATTTTTATAATAAAATATAATTAACAAAATGGCCCTTTCCTGATGATGGGCGACCCCCTTCATTGAATCACTTAAGTTATAATAAATTATTATAACTTTATATTATAACACCAAATAATTAATATTTAATTAATTCAATCAAATATTAATATCTCCCTCATTATTCATCCGATGCCTGATCCGTCTGAAGCTGACGAACACTGAAGTGATTCTGAACACCTACAATCCATACTGCTAAATATAGCAGGGGTCCCACGCTGACTGCCAAGAACTGCTAAAAATAGCAACTTCCGCAAGAAGTGTCCGAATGAGCCCGAACGAAAGCCAATTGATCAAAAACTGCCAATCGGAAGCTAAGCCAACTCCAACTAGACCCTCTATACAATCCATCAGCCTACGAGGGACGCATAATAGGCTAACTCTTACGAACTCTGATGCTCGCCAAAAATGGGGACATTACAGGACATTATAGTCTGCCCTCCCTGTTGTACCCAAAATAAATTTTTTGGCATTCTGTATAAATTGAGCTAAATCTTGTTAAAATGCCATGTAAAGTCTATTTTAGGTCAAACCAATCACAGAATCTTGGTGGGTTTCTGTCAAGGAACACATGTTCAAAATTCTGAAAATTTGAAAATTAGGGTTTTTCGCCCCTATTTTCAGGGAAAACCCCCGAAAATAGGACCTTCCCAGAAATGTTTGAAAATGATTTTGATAGGATTAAAAGGCTTCACGATCACATTGGTCAAGTCAATCAATGTTATTTATGTTTCTACTGGTGGGTCAATTTCTATTTTTCTCGTGAACAAAGTTAGAGCTCACGCTCATTAATGGCAGATACAAGCATCAAAATGAAGTTAAACTAAAAGCTTCAACGACACAACCATGGCGAAAAGGTCAAAAAATGATGCTGTTTGGATGAAGGAGTTTCCTGAAAGTGAAAAGGTCAAAATTTGACTAACTCTGGAAATGTTACGAAGGAGAGATTGTTCACATGCTGAAAAGAGCCTTTTTCAAGCAGGGGCGCCCATGATCTTTTAAGGTCAAATGAAGTCATTCAGATCATCCAAGGCATTCATTTTTGACGTTTGCCTGCTGGCGCGACAGTGAAACAAACAAATTAATCATCTGAAGGATAGATCACAAGCAACTGCTGACGAAGCAAAAAGAGGCAGTTGAGGAAATATCAGGAAACCACAGTTAATGGCGAAGTTCTAAGAAAAAGAGCCTTTCCAAAAGAAAGGCGCCCTTCTTTCTTGACCTCCAGATGCTGATAAATGACAAAAGGCTTCCCAGGATAACTTTCTTAGCTCAAGTAGATCTCAGAAATGCAACTGCAAGCACCAACATCTAACAGAGCATTCAACGGATAATCCAGATCAAAGTAGGCAACTTTTCAGATGAAGATGATCAAGCCAAAAGGCAAAAGCGCCCTTTTCAAGCAGGGGTGCTCTTGAATAAAGGAATCCTAAATTGATATCCAGGTTTTCTGAAGTCGGTCATTTTTGGCAGAACAGAGCTGGGTACTTGATGAGACATCAAGCAAAATCATCTGATTCTCCAATCAACGAGAAATCCAAATCGAAGCACGAGAGGTCATTTCAAAAGGCTAAAGAACGAAGTTTGAAAATTCACCAAGGCATTAGCAAAAGCGCCTTTTCTTGGAAAAGGTGCCCATTCTTTTGAAGCCCTAAACTCAGCTTTCATCATCATGTCTCCCAGGCACTTCTTTTCAGTTTGGATCTAGCTCCGCAGTGAATGTATCCGCAACATCTCAGGATCAACAAATAACGCTAGATTCAAGATCAAACAGAGGGCTTTCAGGAGAGAAAATATTTAAAAGCTTGCAAGAAACCAAAAGGGACGCCTAAAAGAAGTCAAGGGTCAATTTGTTGACTAAAGTCAAGAGCTTTTGAGTTAAAATTGGCTAAAAGGCTCCACGATCAGTGGAAATCACCTTTTTAACTTTAAATCAAGCCAAAATCACCTTTTGAGCTTGTGTTAGGTCCCCAAACTTGTGGATCTGAGGCTTAAACATATATATTCAAGGTGAAGGCGTCCCATTTCATTATTTCATTGCAGGATAAAAGATCAAGAACAACCACAAGCTCTCAAGGATGCCATTGATAGATCTGAACAAGGTTTTCATCCGTTCTTCAATTTTTCTTGCAGATATGAAGCAGAAGAGGATTGCTATTTTGAGGATTGGACCTAGAGATAGATTTTTTTCAGAGAATCAGATAAAACTTCCAATCCATCTTCTGTCTACTTCCTCTATTCTGGTCTTAGGTTTTCTTGCATTTGACAGAAAAAGCAACAGGCTACATCAGATCAGATCAACTGGGTAGATTCAACATTATTTTCTAGAGAAACCCATCTTGACAAATTTTCCAAAATCAGCAAACTTGCTGCCCCTATTTTTGGGGGTTTTTTCGAAAAAGTTTCAGAATCCAAATTCTGAGGAATTGGGTTTGTTCAGCATTGAAGCACAAACAAAACCCATGTGCTAGATTTTTCCGGAAAAATACTTCTCGGCAGGGCGCTATTTTTAAGGGTTTTCGAAAATTATCTGAACTAGGTCAAGCTTACAGTCAATCTTTAAGTTTTTCAAGATGCAGTACTCCCAGGTACAATACGAGACCAAGACGGTCTTACTTCATGATTACTTGAAAACAGTTGTAATGTCCCCAATTTAGCCCTACAATCTTCATTTGGGTTTAGCCTATTTCTGGAAGCTCGTAGGCTAAGCAGAAGCTCGAATTTAGGGTTTCCAAACTTCTTGGAGGACGTTTTCGTCTTTTTGCGGAGCTTGCACTTGGAAATGTTGAATTTGGATTGCAGATTCCTTTTGGGTTTTCTGAGAGCTTCGCGTTGGTGGTTTCGGTTCGACATTCTGAGCACTTTCGAGAATTTACTATTTTTAGTAAATTCTATTTCGGGCAGTGGTCCTGTTGACTTCGGCTTGGTTGGCTCTCATCTTTAGTATGTTCAGTTGGTTTGATCAATCTTGACCTTGAGAAGCATTTTGGTGAGATATCCAGTTGATTTTAAAATGTTATACTTTAATGTTATATTTTATTATTGAGACCCTTGGCCTAGTGAAGCAACTTTAAGTTTTCATAAAAGGGGGATTTTGAGGGGTGGCGCCTCATGGAGATATTTTATATCATTCTAAGGTCCAAAAATCAAAGTTTGAAAAGGGACGCCCATCTTGAGGAGAAGATTAATTCAAATTAAAAAGTTAAATTGCCTTGAGAAAAAAGACGCCATCTTTGGAGGGAAAAGGAGTTACTTCAAATTTGAAAATTAGGGTTTCTAGATGCTTCTGGAGAGTTTTCACAAAGTTATAAAAGGAGAGCTTGGGTCTTCATTTGGTATCTGATATCTTGAGTAT